>SNQJ01S0024126.1:0-26602 GCA_010110895.2 Picea sitchensis | reverse complement strand
TGAATCAAAGTGTTCTTTCTGTTGCTATTTCGTATATCATTTCTGTGTATTGTGAAGATTATGCTGGATATTTTACTGTTATTCTGTCATTTCTAGCATTTCATTTATGTTCTGCATATTTTATATATCTGGTATCTTGCAAACTCTAGCCAAAACCACCCGCAACTCAAGTTGGAATGGCATAAAGATGCCAATTCTTGGCTAAATCATTGGGGAATAAAGGAAGAAGTCATTTTGCATAATACCAATAATATTTAAAATATTATTACATCTAAAATTAAGGAGAATCTATGGTATGATAAATAATTAGAAGATAAAAGAAAATTAAGATACTACAAGTAGGTGGTCAACGCCAATCTAGAAGATCAAAGGTATCTCTATGTTTTGACTAGTATAAAGAAGAAAATCAACATTGTTAAAATAAGACAAACTCTCATGAGTTGCATAGTGAAACTAGGAATTGGACAATTCCCAAAATGTCATGGGTCGAAAGAATTTTTCATCTTTATGACTCTAAGAGGGTTGAAGATGAAAATCACTTCCTCTTAGATTGTCCTTCATATACCCAAATTAGATTGCAAATTCAAAATATTTGTCATAATATCGACCTTCCCAACCTTCTAATTCATCAAAACTATGGTGAATTTGGAATTCTTCTCTCAATGCCTTTCAAGCATAGAAATAGAATTCTAAATAAATCAAAGTAATCCCTTACATTTATTAGGGTACAATAAAGCAATTATGGTCTTAATGGATGTTAATCATCATCATAATCATCATCATCATATCCTATTTTTTTTTTAAATACAAATAAGATTGTATTATAAAAGCGAGTTGCAGTAGTGTTGAATCAACCAAAGTTTAAAAAAAATCCCAAGTTACAAAGAGGCCTTCAACATGACTAAAGACACAAAAAACCTTAGATTCTCTATGACCAATGTGTCAGATAAAAAAAAACTTCCATACTTCCAAGAGTACACACGAACATAGGTATTTAACAAAAAAACATTTTTATATTGCATGGAACCTAAGTTAGATGAGCTTCAGAGCTGTATCCACCTATTCCTAAGGGTCTTAATTCTTGTTTCATTTTGGTTTTTTTTGCAAGTGTTGATTGAATTCAAAAAAAGCTCGTGATCCCATAGAAGGAGCCAATGCTTGATTCTTATTGTGTCCTAGATACGCCTCACGAATTTTATTGATGAGGGCACGAATTTTCTTGGAGTCTTTGTTGACTTTCCTCAAGAAAACTGCTAGCTCCTTTTCCCTCTTTTCTTCTTTGTTGGGAGTGTTTTCTCCAACCGGGTGTTGGATTCACACAAGGATTTAATATCTTATTGTTGTAATATCAATTTCCCTTTCATTCCTTCCATTTCATAGTTTGAGCAGTGGCAGAGGGGTAGGCTACGCCACCACATGGATAAATTCATGCTAAGAGAGACTAAGGAGACATAGGTGCAAGTTCGGTGAGGAATTGAAATCAAAAACCAAATATGGTGGGGGAACAACTAGTTGCTCAGCGAACACTTGAAAATTCCAAAGGCCAATACACCATAAAACTTTAAAGTTCATGATGTAACTCCCATGTGTGCACATGTGATGGACCATGGGGAGGAGTACTTGTACAGTGATGGTTCAAGAAACCTCGGAGCTAAAGCCAGAATATACAAGAAGAATTCCATGTGAGAGCACATGAAGGAGAAATAGAGTAATCTCCAGCGACAAAGAGTGTCGACAAGAAAAGATGAAATATTGTATGCGAGTAGGGAGGGAGGAGGGGAGAATAAGAGGTGATAAATCTTGGCACAAGAATATGATGAATCATGTGCCAACTTCTTCGTTGTGATCGTGACAGAGAAGAGGTGGGGTCATGATGTGCATCCAGGTGCATGTATTCAAGATGAAAAGGTTGAGGGTCAAATCAACCACAAATAATTTTTTATTTTTCATAAGTCTATGGTAGAAAGTGGGTGGAGAAATTTCCATTTTACCTTAGAGATCCTTTC
This sequence comes from Picea sitchensis, assembly GCA_010110895.2. Taxonomy (NCBI): domain Eukaryota; kingdom Viridiplantae; phylum Streptophyta; class Pinopsida; order Pinales; family Pinaceae; genus Picea; species Picea sitchensis. The sequence continues at coordinate 24,596 of SNQJ01S0024126.1, read as the reverse complement.
TCCATATGTCTAGATTCCTTATCTAGTGAATCAACGTCCCCATTTTTTCAATGAAAAACATGGTAGTAATCAACCGAATGGAAATATTTTTGTTGGATTACTCAGAGGGGGGGTGAATCTGTAATAGCGTAATTATAATCCTTTTTCTCCAAATAATCCAATTGTTATATCATTGTAGAATTATTATCCAATAATGAGCAATAAGAAATGAACAATCACACACATACACACTACACCAGTTTTTTACGTGGAAACCCAAATCGGGAGAAAACCACAGAATGTTTTATCTTATATGTCTTGAAGAATTACATTCATTGTAAGCACCAACTTCCTTTGTTTTCCAGCTGCAACTGGAAGGAGGATCCAACCCCCTAGTTTCTTAGGCTACAACCTGAGGGAATCTCCAACTCCCCAATTCTCTGGCTACAACCAAAGGAGGCTACAATCCCCTATGTTCTCTGACTACAACCAGAAGGTGGCTACAAACACCTATCCTTGGCTCGTCCAACCACCTTGAAGTAGAATTAGAATGATGGAACCACTATCACACCATCACTGTGAGATAAACCATTGTAAAAATGTACCAATAAACCTGAACCATGCATCAACCTGTACCTCAACCTGTAATCAACCTATACCATAAATAAGTGCATCATCCATACACCAACCTGTACCAAATAATCTGTAATCAACCTATACCATAAACAAGTGCAACCAACCATGTACCAAGTATGTACCAATCATGTGTCAAGTACTCATCAAATATGACTCATCAATATGTACCAACATCATCAACTATACACCTCATGTATGTGCCAACTCATCCACTACTTGTCTCAACCATGTACCCAACTTGTACCTCAACCAAAATCCCTCATCAATTTCATCATGCAAATATGATTTGTAACTCTATAATAGACCTAGTGTATATGATCACATACCTACAAACCTTCCTTAACTTTAACAACAAGAGACTAGCATTTTTATTAAACATTTCTTTAGTCTCAGAAGACTACTTTTGGATTAGTCAACAACCCTAACTTGAAATAATCATAACTTTGTACCTGTAATGAATAAATATATGAAACTGATACACAATGTTCTTCAATTTGTTTTATGAAATTCCTCCAGGTTTCACTACTTGGAACCTATCATAAAAGGTGTTATGGAAAAAATGGCACACCTTGTTGAATTTTGGCTTATTCTAGAGAGTGGCCTTGTAGAGCGTGACACACACGGAATATTTGTTGAATTGATCTTAAACTATTACACAACATACTAAATACTTTAATATAACCAACACATTTGGTCTTATTGAATTTGGATATGTTATGAAGAAGTTATGGCCTTGCTACCCAAAACACTTGCTTTTCACTAGTTTCAGGACTAGCCACAAACGTTGTTTTCCACGTAGTGTAACTCCAAAAATACAACGACCCACAAGATGAATTTTTTACCACATATACTTGGATATGTTTCCTCAATGGCATATAACTTTCACGGTCTGAATCATTCTAGAAAAAATCTATTGTGAAAATGGTGAGATGACCTGAAAAAAACATACCTTAGAAAGCATCATCAAAAGAATTTATCCTTCCTTGAATTTCGGCCTTCTTTTCTTCACTTTCCTCATAAATTCAGCTTAGATATCCTTCAATTACCTCAAAAACTTATAGCTATTCAATATGTTGAAGTGTGTCTTAAATGAGAGAGCCTTGCCTCTTATTTATACTCTCCAAGTAGCTTCCTTAAAAACATCTTCTAGGTCACTTTGCCTGTTTTCCTTATTTTAGGGTTAACACACTTCTAATTTCACCATTAAATTTATTATTGAATTAATTTATTTTGTATTCATTTTGAATTAACTCATCCCTTCAATTTATTATTTACCTTTTAAAATCTCTTAAACCACTTTGAGTACTTTGACCTTGTTCAGAATTATTCAGAAGAACCACAGTATTCATTTTTGCATGTCGACATTTCGGATCCACAACATGATCCATCTTCAGGACATAAAATCCCAAGGAAAAAACAAGAGAGGAACCCTTGGGGATTCTAGATGACATATGAGGGTCCTCCAACTTCGTAAGGCCATAACTCTCAAACCGTGAGGAGTTATGTGATGTTCCACATACCACCAGAAATGGAATAACATGTACTATCCATATAGAATAGTATTACCTGAAAATATATAAATACTCATATCGTTATCAATCAAACAAACTTGGGTCCATTACCCAAACTTGGGTTCTCCAACTTCTCATGGCCATAACTCTCTAACCGTGAGGATTTTTATGGCGTTCCACATTGTTGGATTACTGAGAGGGGGGGTGAATCAGTAATAACGTAATTATAATCCTTTTTCTTCCGTAAGAATAACGAATTATAACTTTTTTCTTCAAATGTTATATCAATGTAGAATATTATCCAAAAATGAGCAATAATAAATAAACAATCACACACATGAACAAGAGACACCGATGTTTAATGGAAACCCAAATCGGGAGAAAACCATCGAATGTTTTTTCTATATGTCTTGAAGAATTACATTTATTTTAAGCACCAACTTCCTTTTGCTTTTCTAGATGCAACTAGAAGGAGGCCCAACCTCCTAGTTTCTCGTAAAGGGAGCAACCTCGAGGGAAGCTCCAACTCCCCACTCCTTCAAGGCAACTAGAAGGAGGCTGGCTAACCCCTATGTTCTCTCACAACCGAAGAAGGTGGCTACAACCACCGTCTCCTACCTGGTCTCTGCCAATTCTTAAGTAGAAGTAGAATGGATGAAACCATCTGCCACAATATCAATTGGGGAGATATATCGTCAGAACTCCGTACTAATAAATCTGGAAACCATGTATCAACCTGTAATCAACTCGTACTATAAACAAGTGCATCAACCATGCCAAACTGTAATCAACTCCAGACCTTTAAACAAGTGCATCAACCATGCACCACCAACAAAGGCCCTCAATAATTTCATCATACAAATCTGATTTGTACCTCCTGTAATAGACCCGGTGTATATCATCACATTCCTACAAACTCTTTGACAAAAGACTAGTATTTTCATCAAACTTGTTTTAGTCTCACATGCCTAGTTTTGGATTAGTCAACAACCCTCGGGACTTGAAGTAATCATAACTTTGAACCCAATATAAAGATATGAAACTCCATACACAATGTTCTTCGCTGTTTTTTATGTAATTCCTCCAAGTGGCACCACTCGGAACCTCTCAAAAAAGGAGCATAGCAAAAATGGCATACCTTGTTGAATTCCCGCTTATTCTAGAGAGTGACCCTGTAGAGAGTGCCCCACAAAATGTTTGATGAAATTATCTAAACTGTTATACAGCATACTACAGCCTTTACCCCAACCGAAACATTTGGTCTCACTAAATTTGAATATTTTATGAAGAAGTTATGAGACGTTTTTACCCTAAACACCTCATTTTGACTAGTTTCGTGGATCTGCCACAAACTCTATTTTCCACGAGTGTAACTCAAAAAATAAAACGAATCACAAGATGATTTTTGAACCACGATACTTGGATATGTTTTCACTTATATAGAAATTTCAGGATCTGAATCATTGAGTAGAAAAAGTTTGAGAAATAAAATGGTGAGATGACCAAAAGAACATACCATAGAAAGCACCTTCAAAAGAATTTATCCTTCCTTGCATTTCGGCCTTCTTTCTTCACTTTCCTCAGAATTTAGTCTAAGATATCATCTGTAAATCTATAGATATTCAATATGTTCAAGTTTGATTCAAAATGAGAGCCTTGCCTCTTATTTATACCTCCAAGTAACTTCCTTAAAACATATTCTAGGTCACTGGTCCCACTTTCCTTATTTTAGGCTATCCACTCTAATTCTCCATTAAAATTATTATTGAAATAGTTTATTTGAATTCACTTTGAATTATAATACACTAATCACTTCACTTATTATTTACCTTTTAAAATCTCTAAACCACATTGATTACTTTGACCTTTCGGGGCTTTTATATTTATATGAGGGTCTTCCAACTGTGAAGGCCATAACTTCAAAACCGGGTGAGGAGTTATGTGATTTTTTACATACCACCAGAAATGGTATGTGACATGTACTATCCATATAGAATAGTATTATCTAAAAAATATATCATAACTCATACCTTATTCATCAAGGAAACTTGGGTCCATTACCCAAAACTCAGTCTCCAACTTCTCATGGCCATAACTTAACGAGGAATTATGTGACGCTCCACATATACCAATGTAAATGACATGACAAGAACTATCCATCTAGATATTTTCCCTCATTAAATTTACCTTCCTTCATCTCATTATTCTATAATTAATCATGGGTTCTTCTACTCCACAAAGTATCTTCCTGTGAGGGCTTTCACCATAAGGGGACCACTTTGGGAGTTCATCCATATTTACTTCTTATCAAACCATGAAAACAATAATGAGTCATATTTATATCAAACACTATTGGGTCCATTACTCCAACCTTTGTGCTGCCGGTCTTTTTTTTTCATCATGCATCAATGACAACCAACCTTAATCAACAATCTTCCCCCTTTGGTATTGATGGAAACACTTCTAATGTACTCCAATCATATCAGTCATGCTCCCCTCGAAACCATGCTTCGTCAGATATGATAAATCTGATCCAACTGGAACCATGCATCTGTCCTTTGCATCTGATAAATTTCTTCCCCTTTGTCATCAATGATAAATGTATCTTTTCATCCGGGGCTGCTTCCCCTGAAGACTATCCTCTTATGGTGCTTCCTCACATATAAGACATATAAGATAAGCATTCAAAGAATTCATTTTGGAGTAGAAATAACAAGTCTTTACAAGATATTCAAAGGCTTCCCCGTGGAAGTGGTTTTTGTAAAGATGACTACCACTTGTTCTTATGTGCCCACATACTCAACCTCGAGTTTTTCGTGAACTTGTCTCATAGAGTGATACTGATTGAAATGTGCTTAGTCTTGAGTGCATCACCCGGTTTTGAGATACCGATGGCACTTTGTATTATCACAATATATTGAAATGGGCTCATCATACTCTAACCCGTATATCTCACAAAAGTATTTAATTGCGGTATAACATGTTACCGCCGCAATATACTTCTACCGGGTTGTAGATAGAGATACCGGCGATTGTTTCTTTGTTTAGCCATGATACCAAACACTCACTCTAAGTAAAACGCCGCTTCCATCGTGCTTTAAGTTTCATTATCAATACAACTCCGCCTACCTACATTCACAGGCTTATAAGTGATAGATCTTTTCCTTTTTTGGATACCATAATCCAAACTCTTTCTCGTTCTTTGAGATATCTAAAGATCCTCCTTACTGCTAATACAAGTGATTCATTTGGTGATGCTTGAAATCGTACCACCTCGGCCCAACTACCGTGATTACATCTAGTCCGGATGTCATCTAGTAGGATGCCAATCATTGACCTATATTGCTCTCCTCGATTCAGACTTTGAATCATCATCTTTTTCTCAACTTGCAATCGGTTTGTATGGGAGTGATAACCGGGTTTGCAATCTTCCATTCCGGAATCTTCTTTAGCATTTCTGATATACTTGGTTTGGAGAAATAAAATCTTTGGTTGCTTTTGACGACCAAGTCCCAGAAAGAGCGATAGTTCTCCAAGTAATGACATTTCACCCACTCGCATGCCTTTTGCAAATTTTTGGCTTAATCCGTCATCATCACTACCAAAAATACATATCATCAACATAAACCTAAATTAATAAAATATTACCTTGACTTACCTTGATGTAGAGGTTGTTGTCTGCACTTCCTTTTCTGGAACCTCGTCACGTAGTCATTTATCTAGTTTAGAGTACCATGCTATGGGAGTCTTTTTTAGACCATACAGGCCTTCTTTTTTAATTTACATAGTCTGTGTTCTCCGACAACCGAAATCCTTCTAGTTGTTCAATGTAGACATCTTCTTTCAAGTTCCCCATTCAGAAAAGTTGATTTTTACATCCATCTGATACACTAAATAATATTTTTGGAGAATGCATAAACTAAAAACAATCAGATTGCTTCAATTCTGATTGCTTTTAGCTTATGCATATGTCTCTTCAAAGTCGACCCTTCAAACTGGGTGTATATCCTTTACACTACCAATCTAGCTTTGTTCCTTGTAACCTCGTCCATATTCATTTAATTTAATTCTCAAAACCCATTTGTGCCGACCACATTCTTACTCTTTTGTCTCAAAACAATTCTACCTTGTCATTTTTCTATTTGATCCAATTCTTTTCTCATTCAAGGCCTTATTCCAAAATTCATCCTTGTTGGCTTCTTTTCAAAACAATTTGGTTCAATTGTAGATAAGAGTGCTAGGTGTTTTTTTTTTTTTTTTTTTTTTTTTTTTTTATTATTTTTTTCTTTGTTTCCACAATCTGATCCTAAGGATGATTCTTCCCAGACTGGGTTGCTAGGTGTCTTTGGAGATACTTGTTGAACTTGTTTCTACTGGCCGATTCTCTTCATTTCTCCTTTCTTCATCTTCCTTCTTCTTCTTTTTCATTTTCTTCTTCAAAAGTTGTTCCATTGATTGGTTTTCTCTTTCTTGATTCTAGTATGCCCTGTTTCATCAACTGTTACGCTGATGCTTTCCACAACTTTGTTTAATCTTTTATTTTAACACTTGTATGCTTTCCTTTGTGTTTGAAAGTAACCAACAAGTATCTTTTGTCCACACGAGAGCTCAAACTTTCCATCTCGGCCATCTTCTCTTTTGATGCAGTATTTGCTTCCAAACCTCTAAGTGCTTCACATTTTATTGTCTTCCTTTTCCATAGCTCGTATGGAGTTTTGTCGTTGTTTCAGCATTACACTGCTTTGAATGTGAACTATTGTAAGAAATGATGTGTCCAAAAAATATCTGGCTAATCCTTTGAATCCATTATTGTTCTGTTTCATTTCTTGTAATCGCTCTATTTTTATTTCAAATAACCTATTCTCATTATGTGTCCTAGCTTAATGCAGAATTGCCTTTTATTCCATGATTGCTGCAGTAGTCCATAAATTCCTTTTGAGGTGACTCCTCCTCCATTATCCATCTAAGCATTTGATTCTTGAATCCATCTCATTTTCAACCATTTTGTATATCTTGAAATTTTCAAAAGCTCCCGATTTGTTCTTGAGAAAGCAAACTCTACAAATATTCTGTATAATCATCAACTAATAACATAAAGTATTCTCACCTTTTAAGCCTTTTTGTTGTAGTTGGTCCAACTAGATCAAAGATGCACAATTCCAAGTGGTTTTGTTGTTGAATATTCCCTTGATTTGAACCCGGTCTTTGTATTCTTTCCTTGTTGACAATGATAGCATAAAGTGTTGGTTGGTTTCGTTGGATATGGGTATTTTCTCCTGACGCTTTTTGCTTACTTTGACAAGGTTATCAAAATGCATGTGACCCAGACTTTTCCGCCATATCCAACTTCATCTTCCTTTCCTAGACAACACTTTTCATTTCCAATTTCTCTTAACACATATGTTGCTTGAAGTTCTAACAACTGAGTTTTACTCAAATTTCACCTTCTTTTTTCTTATCTCACACTTTTGTGAATCGGTACACTTTTTAGCACCTTGGTCACACATTTGACTCACATTCCTAAAAGATTATGTTTCATATCTTCTACTAGTAGAACATTTTCCTCATTTTCATTCTTGTCTTAAGCTCTGGATCAGGTTCTAATGATTTGGATGAATCATCATTTCCATGGAGACTGATCCATCTCTTTCCTCTTGTAATGTAAGAAACTTGTCTCTATCAATTCAATATGTGTTTTGAACATCCATCACAAATATACCAACCATGTTTCTTCTATTTGGCTTGTAGAGCGAATGTGCATTCTTTTCTCATTAAGCATAATCATCTTGCTTTCTTTATCCATGTCATTTTCTCGAGATTCTTGTTTGTGACTCATGAGGTTCCTTTAGGAGGGACCTGCTTATTCTCAGCAATTTTGGCCATGTGTCCAAATATAGCATTTGTAACATTCCACTTGAGTGTTCAAGGATTCAAACATGTTGTAAATTCTTTCTATGTTTCACTAGGTCTCTTTGAACAACTCCTTTGTGTATGGTTTCTGTTGTAGTTATTGTTCCTTGTTAGCTCGCAATTTACGTACTTTTATGTCCAAATTACATAGCATAACATAAACCAAAAAATATAGTTTGAGCTACTCAAGAAGAAGATCTTATGAAAGGAGGTGCTCTTATGAATTCTTTTTCTTCTGAGGTCTGCCTATCTCGTTGTTGATTCTAAACCTGGAATCTTCTCGGTGGAGGAGGTCCCCTATAATTTTCTCTTGTATAACTTTATCCCCTTGATTGTTTCTCGCATAACTTTTTGGATTTGTTTCTTTCTCCGTTGTTTTGGGAGTTTAATCCCTTTTCGTTTTGATTGTATCCAAACCGGACTTGTCAAGATAAGATTTTTAATGCTAATAATGTCATCCATAACTTTTGAGCTATTCTCGTATATTTTTTTCTTGAATATCCTTTCTGTGACACTGCCTGCTTGTAGGTTTCCAATGATCCCGTCCTTCCTTCTAGCTATTCTTTGAATGCTTCTTCACTTCTTTTATCTTTCTTTCTATTTGAACCTTCAATTTTGTAATCATTTGTTCTAGTTCTTGAGTGTCTTTTTTTCTTATCTAGTTCTGCTTTGTAGTTTCTGTTTTTCTTCTTTTCTTTCCTGATAACTTCTCATGGCACCTATTGTCACTTCTGAAGTCAACTTCTTCATTTCTTTCTTCATATTCTTCTTCTGAGTTTTCTTTATCATAGTCTTATACTGCCATGAATAGGAACCTCCCTATTTCATCACTGACTTCATCTTCTTCTCATGATGAGATGTCTTCTTTTGGTGCAAAAGTTTTGGAAACTTTCTTTGTAGTTCTTTACCTTTATATGTTTGTCTCTCTTTTGAGTAACCTTATTTCTTTTTTCTCTTATGAGGACATTTGTTAGGAAAAATGACCAATACCATCACAATTAAAACAAATTCAAAGGGAAGCTACTTTGTATCTACCGTTGGTTCCCTTTGTTTAGTCTTTTGACAAAGTTGGCCACTTCACTTCCAGGCCCGAGACATCAGCATATATTCTTCTTAACTTTTATTTTTCTTTGATCTTTTGATGTTTTGAAGGCTGCTTTTTTACATCTAGATTTTCCCTCTCAGTTCTCATTTCATATACGTAGTGATTCCATGCTCATCCCATGCTTATTGAGTTTAGGATCCCATCTTTCTTCTAGTGCTGATATCTTAGGGTTGGAATCTCACAGGAAGAGATCTTTAGTACCTTTGAACAATTACAGCTTCTTCACTTTCTCCCAATCCTATGATTGCATTCACCTGCTTCACTCCACTGCAGTAGTTTGTGATATCTTCATCTTCCTTCTCATTTTTAGTTGTTCGAATCGACTAGAAGCTTGAAGCTTTGCTGTTTTGACTTTTGAATCTCCTTTCATAAATACTATTTTAAAGTTTGTCCCAAATCTCTTTAGCAGATTTCATAGCCAGTAAATCCCAGAATACCGTGACACCTAGACCATTCAAAAGTGCATTGGTGGATTTGGAATTATTCTCACCGAAGTTTCACTGCCACTTGTTGGTGGAACTGCTGGTGTTGTGTATCCATTTACAATTGATTGCCAAATTGAAATCCTCGTGGCTCTAGAGATATACTCTTCATCCTTATACCCAAAAGCATATCATTCATCAAACCTGTAGATCATTTTAGATGTAGTTGGTACTCTCCATGATCTACTCTTCAGTGGTTAAACTAATTTCTAAATGAACTCAGCTCAAAAATTAATTAAGTTGGATTACTAAGAGGGGGGGTGAATCAAGACAACGAATTATAATCCTTTTTCTTCAAATACATCAATGTAGAATTATTATCCAAAATGAGCAAGCATTAAATAAAACAATCACACACATGAACAAGACACCAAGTGTTTAATGGAAACCCAAATCGGGAGAAAGTTAATGAATGCTTTTTTCTTATATGTCTTAAAGACTTACATTCATTAGAAGCACAAACTTTGTTTTTCCAGATGCAACTCAGAAGGGAGGCTCCAACCCCTAGTTTCTTAGGGAGCAACCGAGGGAAAAGCTCCAACTCCCTCACTCCTTCATATAAACTAAGGAGGCTATAACCCTATGTTCTCTCGGCTATAACCGAAGGTGGCTACAACCACTGCCCTTGCCCCGCCCCCGCCAATTTCTAAGTAGAAGTAGAATGATGAACCACTCACATCTATCGGAGATATATCGTTGTAAACCCGTACCTTAATAAATCTGAACCATGCATCAACCTATACCATAAACAAGTGCATCAACCATGCACCAAACCAGAACAACTCAGGACTTTAAACAAGTGCATCACCATGCACCAACCTCAACAAAAGGCTCCCTACTCTTACTATCAAAATCTGATTTGTTTCTATGTAATAGACCTGGTGTATATCATCACATTCTACAAACCTTCCTTTGGACAAAATACTATCATTTTCATCAAACTTGTTTTTAGTCTCACATGCCTGTTTTTGGATTAGTCAACAACCTCACTTTAAAGTAATCATAAATTTTGAACCTGTAATGTGGTGAAGATATGAAACCGATACACAATGTTCTTTTCAGTGTTTTTTTATGCAATTCTCCAAGTGGCACTACTTGAACCCTCTCGTGAAAGGAGTTATAGCAAAATGGCATACCTGTTGAATTCTGCTTATTCTAGAGAGCGTCCTGTAGAGAGAGACAGTTCCCCACACACAATAGGAAGGATCTGAAACTGTTACAGAATAATACAGCCTTTACCCTAACCAACATATTTTGTGTCACTAAATTTGGATCTGTTATGAATAAGTTATGATGTTTTACCTGAAACACCTATTTTGATTAGTTTCAGACTAGCCACAAACCCTATTTCACAGAGTGTAACCCAAAATACAACGACCCACAAGCTTGGATTTTTTAACCATATACTTGGATATGTTTTCTAACTTTGCATAGAAATTTCAGGATCTGAATCATTAGAAAAAATTCTATAGCGAAAATGGTGAGATGACTGGAAAAAAACATACCACAGAGCACCTTCAAAAGAATTTTATCCTTCCTTGCATTTCTGGCCTTCTCTTCACTTTCCCTCAGAATTTTGGATTACATATCATTTGTATACCTCAAAACCTATAGATATTCAATATGCTCCAAGTTGATTCAAACGAGAGAGCCTTGCCTCTATTTATACTCTCAAAGTAGCTACCTTAAAAACATATTCTAGGCCTCTTTAGTCCACCTTTCCTTATTTCCTTAGGGTTGGGTCCACTTCTAATTCTCCATTAAAATTATTATTGAAATAGTTTATTTTAAATTCACTTTTGACTATAATACACTCATCACTTCACTTTATTATTTACCTTTTAAAAATCTCTAAACCACTTTGATTATTGACCTTTTGGGGGCTTCTAGATGACATAAGAGGGTCCTCCAATTGTGAAGGCTACAACTCTCAAACCGTGAGGAGTTATGTGGACGCTCTACATCTCACCAGAAATGGAATGAAATGTACTTCCATCTATATAGGAATAGTATTATCTGAAAATATATCATAACTCATACTGTTGGTCCATCAAGCAAACTTGGGTCCATTACCCAAACCTGGGGTCTCCAACTTCTCATGGCCATAACTCTCTAACCGTGAGGAATTATGTGACGTTCCACATACCACCGGAAATGACATGAAAATAACTATCCATATAGGATATTTTCCCTGACAAATTCACTTTCCTTCATCTCATTATTCTATAATTAATCATGGGTTCTCTTACTCCACAAAGCATCTTCCCGTGAGGGCTTTCACCATAAGGGGACCACTTTGGAGTTCATCCATATTTACTTCTTATCTACCATGACAAAACAATAATGAGTCATATTTACATCAAACACTATTGGGTCCATTACCCAAAACTTTGTGCTACGGGTCTTTTTTCAAGGGTTGACATCAATGACAACCAACCTTAATCAACACACATACCACTGAAAATGGCATGACAAGCACTATCCATCTAGGATAGTCTCACTAACAAATTCACTGGCGTTCATCTCATTATTCAACAAATAAGCATAGGTTCTCTAACCATAATTCTAGGATAACTCAATTCAAAAAGTGTCTTCCCCTGAGGGATTTCACCATAAGGGGACCACTTTGGAGTTCATCCATTTATACTTATTATCAACCATGACAAGACAATAATGAGTCATCTTTACATCAAACAATATTGGGTAGGGATGACTTTAAGGATGGAAATTTATTTTAAAATGTAGAAACCTTGGCAAATCTTACTAATCCTCCATATGCCAACTATAAATGTTTAGCGATATTTTTGTAAAAATATTCAAATTTCTATGGATTTTATCTATTTTGTATAAAATTTTGGCGATTTTTAAAGTAAAATAATTTTATCCTATAGAATTTGGGCAAATCATTTTTAGAATGGCAAGTCTTTTTGTGGGACAACCATGGAAAATTATCCCATGAGCGAAATTTATCCCCTAAAATCATCCTTGTTCTTGGGTCCATTACCCAACCTTTGTGCTATAGGGCTTTCTTCAAGGGTTGCATCAATGACAACCAAAATTAATCAACAATCTCCCCCTTTGGCATTGATGGAAACACTTTGATGCAATACTGAAATCATATCACTCATGATCCCCCTGGAACCATGCCTCTGTCCTCTAAATCTGATAAATCTCTCCCTCTTTCTCATCAACAGAAAAGGTATCTTTCCATCCGGGGTTACTCCCCCTGACTGAACTGTCCTCTTATGGTGCTTCCTCGTGTAAATCTAAGACATATAAGATAATCATTCAAAAAGCATTCATTTTGGAGTAGAAATAACTCCAAGTCTCTGGAAAATATATTCAAAGGATTCCCATGGAAGTGGTTTTGTGAAGATGTCTTCCACTTGTTCTTTTGTGCCCACATACTCAACATTGATGTTCTTTTCTACAACCTGCTTCTGTAGAAAGTGATGCTTTATTGGAATGTGCTTCATCTTGGAGTGCATCACCAGGTTCTTTGAGATACTGATGGCACTTGTATTATCACAATAGATTGGAATGGGCTCATCATACTCAACCTGTATATCTGTCAGAGTTTGTTTCATCCAAAGAACTTGTGTACAACATGATGTTGCTGCAATATACTCTACCTCGGCTGTAGATAAAGATATTGATGAATGTTTTTTGCTTAGCCATGATACTAAACACTCACCCAAGTAGAATGCTACTCCATTGGTTCTTCATCGATCATCAATACAACCTGCCTAATCTTCATCTGTGTAGGAAATAAGTGAAATATTCTTTCCTTTTGGATAGCATAATCCAAACTCTTTTGTTTCTTTGAGATATATGAAAATCCACTTCACTGCTAACACTTGTGACTCCTTTGGTGATTCTTGAAATCATTCCACCTGTCCAACTTCCTGCATTACATCTAGTCTTGATGGTGTCACATATAGTAGATTGCCAATCATTGACCTTTATTGCCTTAGATCTGTAGACTCTGAATCATCATCTTTTCTCAACTTGCAACTGGTTTGCATGGGAGTGATAACTGGTTTTCAATCTTCCATTATGAACCTCTTTAGCATTTTTCTGATATACTTGGTTTGGGAAATAAAGATTCCTTGGTTGCTTTAACGTATATGAAGTCCCAAAAAGAAGGATAGTTCTCCAAGTAACGACATTTCAACTTAATTCTGCATATCTTTAGCAAATTTCTGGCTTAACCTGTCATCATCACTACCAAAAATAATATCATCAACATAAAATTCAATTAATAAAATATTACCTTCACTTATCTTGATGTAGAGGTTGTTGTCTGCACTTCCTTTTCTGAACCCTGCCTGCTGCAAATACTTATCAAGCCTAGAGTACCATGCTCTAAGAGCCTATTTTAGACCATACAAAGCCTTATTTAATTTACACACATAATTTGTGTTCTCTGACATCTGAAATCATTATGGTTGTTCAATGTAGACTTCTTCTTCAAGTTCCCCATTCAGAAAAGTTGATTTTACATCCATCTGATATACTTTAACATTTTTGGAGAATGCATAGGCTAAAAGCAACCGGATTGCTTCCATTCCGGCAACTGGGTCAAATGTCTCTTCAAAGATGATTCCTTCAATATGTGCATATCCTTTACATACTAATCTAGCTTTGATCCTTGTAACTTGTCCATCTTCATTTAATTTATTCTTGAAAACCCTTTTTGTGTCGATCGCAATCTTATTCTTTGGTCTTGGAACCAATTCCTAAGTGTCATTTTTCTTTATTTGATCCAATTCTTCATTCGTGGCCTTATTCCAAAATTCATCCTTGTTGGCTTCTTCAAAACAATTTGGTTCAATTGTAGATAAGAGTGTTAGGTGTGTTTGTTTTGGTGAATGGACTTTTATTCTAGTCTCAACTCCTGCATCTTTGTTTCCAATAATCTGATCTGAAGGATGATTCTTTTGTACTCGTTTGCTAGGTGTCTTTGGAGATACTTGTTGAACTTGCTCTTTTGTTTCTGTCGAATTCTCTTCATCTTCCTCTTCTACTTGATCTTTTGCTTCTTCTTCTTCGAAAAGTTGTTCCATTGATTTGTTTTCTTCTTCCTTTGATTATGGTCTTCCTATTTCATCAATTGTTACATTCATGCTTTCCACAACTTTGTTTAATCTTATATTGTAACACTTGTATGCTTTCCTTGTACTTGAGTTACCAACAAGTACTCCTTTGTCCACAAGAGAGTCAAACTTTCCCATTCTGCCATCTTCTCTTTTGATGTAGCATTTGCTTCCAAAAACTCTGAGGTGCTTCACATTTGTTGGTCTTCCATTCCATAGTGTTATCTCCTCAAATGGTTTTGTAAATTTTGAGAATTTTATTCTTTCGCTCTTAAATTTGTCATTTTCCTTGGTCCTTTGTCATCATCCATATCTTTAAAATTCCTCATTAATTCCTCAATCATCATGATGCTTTGGATCCTTATGACTCTGTCCCTAACCTGCATAACCAAAATTTCAACCTTTTTATTAGTTTCTTTTGAACATTGCTTTAGGAATTCTCATAAAATTTAAATATTCATTTCATTCGTTCGTTTTTTATCAAAAAATGGTCTTGTGTGTGCTTTAGTGTCAAATAATTAATACACAACACAAAGTCAAGCCCACATGCTAGCCACGAGTCAACACACCAAGATTAGTGTAAGCGCTGAGTTTTATACTCTGCTCGCATCATCAAAACAACTATGAATGTAACAATGTATTTAAAATCCAAATAATTTAAATATCCTATATAGATGGGATGTGCTCCCTGAGAAAATCAAATAGAAAATAAATTAAACTGACAGATGCCAAATGCCCAATTTCCAAGCAGATGAATGCATATGCAGTTGTTCAAGGGTAATTGGTTTTTGAAGTGTTTGATTTCTTGAAGGCATCAGGCCATGAGGAGGAGCCATGAAAAGGTGCAATGTGCAGGTGTTAAGGAAAAGGTGCCACGAGTAGTTCATTTCCAGTTGCTAAATTATGCAGAGGAAGGATGTCGAAATTTTAGATCTTGCAGGTGTTTCAAGCACTTTGTCTTATCAGCAAGAGGAGAGTATTTGAGATAGGAGTTTTTTTGTCTGTATGTTAAACAGTGGAATGGATCCCTAACAATGTGAAATCCATTGCATCTGATATCTCACATACGCACCCTTTGTAAAGGTGCTTAGAGTTGATGGAAATCAAGAGCCTTTTCTTGGGCGCTGAGAGGTTTTCTTCCACACATCAAATGCACATGCAGCAAGAAATTATCACCATATAACGCACTACCTAACACAGATCGCTCCAACTGTAGGTTAAAGTCATATGAAGGAGAAACAACTATGTACACTCAACACCATGGAGATGAATCACTAGAAAGTAGATTTGAACAACTCTGACATTATGTCCAACTCCTTCTACTGGATCTTTCTCTGCATATGCCTTATTTGTATTATGATGCTACTATTAATGCCTTTCGTTGCACTAAGAGAATTTTATATAAGTCACCAGAAGATATTTTTGCATGACTATTGAATACTGGAATAAAGATCCCATGATCAGAAGGGTTAGAACAGTCAGGTGTTGAACATGCTTGACATTGCACCTCTCAAAAAAGTTCATCATTCAGGTATTTGTGAGGGACCTTATTCCAAGTACTTTGGCATTTTGATCAATGGTGAACCGGAGATAGTAAATAATTTCCTCTTGAAGACTCTTCGATTTCAGGCATGGGAGAAATAGATATTTCCTTTCACATTAGAAGAAGGGGTTGTGACTGCTAATTTCATACAAAGATTGCATATTTTGGGGAGAATGCAATAGGCAGAATTTATTTTGTTAATTCTGGATCTTAGTGGATCATCCTGTTGTGTGCATACATAAATCTATTGGAGATCATTCACTAGAAGATATGCCCGAATGTCAACAAGGAATGAGAATGGGCATTTATGGTTATCCAATTGAAATCCAGGCATTGATTTACATGGAACTTAAGTGTGCTCGACAATTTCTTAAACCATAAATTGGAGGAAAAGAATTTGTAGAGTGAATTGACAAGCATTTTTGGCTTGACTTTCAGCAACTTAATGACATCTATAGATATAAAACAGAGGATTATTCTCACACTTCTAGTATACAGAGACAATGGTATTATCACAAGTTCAGAGATACTCCTATATTTGTATGAGATATGCAGATAGCACAAGAAGTTCATGAAATGAAGAACCATGACTTAAACACAGCAAAGAAATCAAATGAGCAGCCTTGAAGATCAAGAAGCTTGGAAAACAAAATTATGAAGCTTTGAAGAAGTCTGCTAAAGCCCGCCTTTTCGGTGGCTATTTCAATTTGCACAACTATCCTTAGCCACTGAAAGCAGAGCTTTTGGTGGCTTACAGGTTAGAATTTTGTCTCACAAGCCATCGAAAGCACAGAGACAAGCAAAATGCTGGTATTTTCGCTCAGATCAAATGTTTTTGCTGCCAAATCATTTGAGGAAGATTCTAAATGAATGATAAAGTTAAAATGGATAGAGATCACTCTCTATTTTAAGTTTTTGAAGTCGATGCAAAGGATATAAAGGCTGAAGAGCTTTTCTATTTTTAGTTAAGATACTGCCCAACAGTCAAAGGGAGATTTCAAGTGCCTTGTCATCACCTTGAAGGTTGTTGAGTGTGTAAAAGATTGTTGAAGCTGCTGAGGAATGTTGAATATCACAGTTTATGATTAGGATTTGATTCCTTTGAGTTAGGATCTAATCCTATTGCTTCAGAAATCTTTTGATTTTATTCTATTATTAGTATTCTAGATCCATTTTAATAGGATTTTAAACTGTTATGTAAAGGATATAAATCCTAGTGTTTTGAAGGAGAGGAGTTTGGAGTCTGGAGACTAGACCATGTCATTTTTGTACTAGACCTTTACATATAATATATATCACAAGTTCCTTTCATTGTTAATGTCATATTGTCATCTTATCTCTATTTCTTGTGTTTTGAATGATTATTGTTATCTAAGTTTGTCTAGTTGCAAATGACTTTCATCTCATTGGTCAACTCATAAACACTTATTTAATAAGTAATATATGCTATCTTTATTCATCCCATCACATATGTGTTCTGGTTCATAGATATAGAATTTATTCACCCACCGGTTCAGTTACTTATCTGATTATTGATTTTTAAAAGAATTCTCTCATCTGGTTATATTACTAAGTGTCTTAAGTGTGAACCAATCATTTATGTATCCCATTTGATCCAACATACATAGTAAACCAAAACATATTTTAAGTTACCAGGCTTCTTCAAGATACAACCTAAGAAGGACTCATGGAGTGATAACAAATTCGCATCGTTGCCGGGGAGAGGAGATTGAAGCTCAAATTCCTTGGGACACAACATAGATCCATCTTTGATGATAGACAAAGACTGGACATTTTCTTCGTTGTAATCATCTATCTGGTGACTCCATGAAGGAAGAATTTAGTGGCGACTCAATTGTTCAAAAATCTTTTGGCGACTCCACTGGTATGAAATGAACAAGAGGTATGCATTTTGCAATTTCTCAAGTATTTCTGGTTACCCTCATCCAGTATCTAGTAGAGATGAATGGTAAAATAGTCTTCCCAAATTTTGAGGAGAAGAGTGGGAAGTTCTAGCTGAACACTTGCTGGATTTTCATGACTTTATTCATCGGGTTGAAATTATACATGAGGATTTTCAAATTAAGCTTTTCAAGTATTTATTCGAGGGGATTTATCTCAACTGGTGCGGGTCTCTTCCAAATGAAAGTGTTATCTCTTTGGCGAGTGTCCATACAGCCTTCAATTCCTTTTGTAAAGAGTATTTTCCAATTGAACATCTTTTTGAAGGATGTTGTGATGAGTTTTCTTTGCTTCATAAATATTCTGTTAGTCACAAAAATCAGATTTGTGATGAAGCATTTATTATAGAAGAAGACATTTGTCATGAAGATCAGATTTTTCCCTCTGAAAACTTTGAAGATGTTGAGAATATTGACAGATCAATATGCGATAGATTTGGATCTTCAATAAATAGTAAGGATAGTCCTCAACTTCCAGATTTGCAGAATAAGGAAAGTGGTAGTAACCACGAGGAACAATATTTTTAGGGATTGTCTAATCTCCAACTAGAGCATCAGGAAGATCTTCCTTCTCCTTATGAATATGTTGTTTCAAACCATGATAAGGAACAAGGTGATATTTTTCCAAGTCTGTTTCAAGATTTTATTGTTGATACTTCTATACAAGAAGCTTCATCTCTATCATTAGGATCTTATCTTGATGCTCCTATATTCAACCAATACAATGATGAGGAAGATGATTTTGAGATTTGTGAAGGCTTGTTGTTTACTAGAATTGCATCTAGTTCTAGTTTTCAACAGAGAGATTATCAAAAATGTGTGTATGTTGTGGTTGATGCTAGTTATGAATCTATTGATCAAAATTGCAGTGAAGATCAAGAACATACCTTTTCTTTTCTTTCAAAAATTGTCAGTTGTGATAGGCCAGTGTATCATCATGATGAATTCAAATTACAGAGATATGGTGAAGAGGAGAAGAAAGGTTCAGATCAACAATTGAGCTTTCATTTTCCACCGACAAAGGGAGAAAAATTTACATTCAACATCGATATCAGTGAAGGAAACCAACATCACTTCAATTTTCAGTTGGAACAGTATCATGAAGAGGCATTTCTTTGTGTCTTTCATGACCCTTTTGCTGATTTTATGGAATCCATGAGCAACATAAAGAGTTAGAACAGTTTACATTCAACATCGATATCAGTGAAGGCAGCCAACATCACTTCAATTTTGAGTTGGCACAGTATCATGAAGAGGTATTTCTTTGTGTCTTTCATGACCCTTTTGCTGATTTTATGGAATCCATGAGAAACATAAACATCAAAATATTTTTGTCAGACGAAGGACAGTTCTGTCATCTTTACAAATTATGTTTTTGCATGACATGGCTTTCATTATTTTAGGATAAAGATCAAGAACAGGTTTAGTAAATCAATTTCTGATATGGATTCATTGGAAGCATGAGTTTACTTGATTAAGAAGTAGTACAATGGTTTGAGTAGGAGTAGATAAGAAAATAAGCTCTCTCTATGAGAAAGTAGACTTTTTCAGTTATTGGTTGTTGAATAAGCAGAGTAGGCTATAGGCAGGCTATAGGTTTGCAGGGAATCAATTGTAAAGGCCATATGACTCCATAGCCCAATAGTAAAGACGACTGGAACTACTAGGTTCTTGGAGCCTCACAAGGAGGTCTCCATCCTAGTTGGAGCCAGATGTTATCTTTTGTAAATTTTGAGAATTTCATTCTTTCGCACTTAAATTTCTCATTTTCCTTGGTCATTTGTCATCATCCATGTATCTTTAAAATTATTCATTAATTCCTCATTCATCGTGATGCTCTGGATCCTTATGACTCTATCCTTAACCTCCATAACCAAAATTTTAAAAAAATTATTAGTTTCTTTTGAACATTGCTTTAGGATTTCTTATAAAATTTAAATATTCATTTCATTCATTCGTCTTTTATCAAAAAATGGTCTTGTGTGTGCTTTAGTGTTAAATCATTAATACACAACACAAAGTCAAGCCCACATGCTAGCCACGAGTCAACACACCAAGTTTAGTGTAAGCGTTGAGTTTTATACTCTGCTTGCATCATCAAAACAACTATGAATACAACAATGTATTTAAAAGAAAAAGAATTTAAATATCCTATATAGATGGGATGTGGTCCCTAAGCAAATCAAATAGAAAATAAATTAAACTAACAGATGCCAAATGCCTAATTTCCAAGCAGATGAATGCATATGCAGTTGTTCAAGGGTAATTGGTTTTTGAAGTGCTTGATTTGTTGAAGGCATCAGGCCACAAGGAGGAGCCATGAACAGGTGCAATGCGCAGGTGTTAAGGAAAAGGTGCCATGAGTAGCTCATTTCCAGTTGCTGTATTATGCATAGGAAGGATGTCGAATTTGTAGATCTTGCAGGTGTTTCAAGCACTTTGTCTTATCAGCAAGAGATGGCTATTTGAGATAGGAGTTTTAATGTCTGTATGTTAAAAAGTGGAATGGATCCTTAACAATGTGAAATCCAGTTCATTTGATATCTCACATATGCACCCTTTGCAAAGGTTCTTAGAGTTGATGGAAATCAAGAGCCTTTTCTTGGGCACCGAGAGGTTTTCTTCCACACATCAAATGCACAAGAAGCAAGCAATTATCACCATATAACGCACTACCTAGAACAGATCGCTCCAGCTAAAGTTTAAAGTCATATGAAGGAGAAACAACTATGTACACCATATAGATGGGATGCGGTCCCTGAGAAAATCAAATAGAAAATAAATTAAATTAACAGATGTCAAATGCTCGATTTCCAAGCAAATGAATGCATATGCAGTTGTTCAAGGGTAATTGGTTTTTGAAGTGTTTGATTTGTTAAAGGCATCAGGCCATGAGGAGAATCCATGAATAAGTGTGATGCGCAGGTGTTAAGGAAAAGGTGCCACAAGTATTTCATTGCCAGTTGCTAAATTATGTAGAGGAAGGATGTCGAATTTTTAGATCTTGTAGGTGTTTCAAGCATTTTGTCTTATCAGCAAGAGGCGATTATTTGAGATACAAGTTTTTATGTATATATGTTAAATAGTGGAATGGATCCCTAACAATTTGAAATCCAGTGCATCTGATATCTCACATACGCACCCTTTGTAAAGTTGCTTAGAGTTGATGGAAATCAAGAGCCTTTTCTTGGGTGTCGAGAGGTTTTCTTCCACACATCAAATGCACACAAGAAATTATCACCATATAACACACTACCTAGAACAGATCGCTCCAACTATAGGTTAAATTCATATGAAGGAGAAACAACTATGTACACTCGACACCGTGGAGATGCATCACTAAATAGTAGCTTTGAACAACTCTGACATTATCTCCAACTCCTTCTAATGGATCTTTCTTTTCATATGGCTTCTTTGTATTATTATGTTTCTATTGATGCCTTTTGATACACTAAGAGAATTTTACATAAGTCACCATAAGAGATTTCTGCATGACTAGTGAATACTAGAATAAAGATCCCATGATCAGAAGGGTTAGAACAGTCAGGTGTTGAACAGGCTTCACATTTCACCTCTCAAAAAGGTTCATCATTCAGGTATTTGTGAGGGACCTTATTCCAAGTACTTTGGCATTTTGATCAATGGTGAACCAGAGATAGTAAAGAATGTTCTCTTGAAGACTCTTTGATTGTAGGCATGGGAGAAACAGATAGTTCGTTTCACATTAGAAGAAGGGGTTATGCCTACTAGTTTCATACAAAGATTGCAGATTTTCGGGAGAATGCAATAGGGAGAATTGCTTCTATTAATTATGGATCTTAGTGGATCATCATGTTGCGTGCATACACAAATCTACTGGAGATCATTCACTAGAAAATATGCTTGACTGTCAACAAGAAATGAGAATGGGCATTTATGGTTATCCAATTGAAATCCATGCATTTCTTTACATGGAAATTAAATGTGCTCGACAATTTCTTAAACCATAAATTAGAGGAAAAGAATTTGTAGAGCGAATTGACAAGAATTTTTGGCTTGACTTTCAGCAGCTTAATGACATCTATAGATATAAAACAGAGGAGTATTCTCACACTCCTAGTGTACAGATACAGTGGTATTATCACAAGTTCATAGATACTCCTATCTTTGTATGAGATATGCACATAGCACAGGAAGTTCATGCAATGAAGAACCGTGATTTAAACATAGCAAAGAAATCAAATGAGCAGCCTTGAAGATCAAGAAGCTTGGAAAACACAATTATGAAGCTTTGAAGAAGTCTGATAAAGCCTTCCTTTTCGATGGCTATTTCATTTTGCATAGTTGTCCTTAGCCACCAAAATATCAGAGCTTTTGGTGGCTTATGAGTTAGAATTTTGTCTCACAAGCCACCGAAAGCACAGAGACAGGAAGAATGATGCTATTTTTTCTCAGATCAAATGTTTTCGCTGCCAAATCATTTGAGGAAGATTCTAAATGAATGATAAATTTAAAAGGGATAGAGATCACTCTCTCTATTAAGTTTTTGAATTCAATGCAAAGGATATAAAGGCTAAAGAGCTTTTCTATTTTTAGTTAAGATATTGTCGAGATGTCAAAGGGAGATTTCAAGTGCCTTCTCATCACCTTGAAGGTTGCTAAGCTTGTAAAAGATTTTTCAAGCTGCTGAGGAATGTTGACTATCACATATTATGATTAGGAATTGATTCCTTTGAGTTAGGATCTAATCCTATGACTTGAGAACTGTTTTGATTTTATTCTATTATTAGTATTCTAGATCCATTTTAATAGGATTTTAAACTGTTATTTAAAGGCTATAAAGCCTAGTGTTTTGAAGGAGAGGAGGTTGGAGTCTGGAGACTAGAACATGTTGTTTTTGTACTAGACCTTTACCTATAATACAGATCACAAGTTCCTTTCACTGTTTATGTCAGATTGCCATCTTCTCTCTTTTTCCTGTGTTTTGAATGATTACTGTTATCTAAGTTTGTCTAGTTGCAAATGACTGTCATCTCATTGGTCAAATCATAAACATTGATTTAATAAGTAATCTGTGCTATCTTTATTTAGCCCATCACATATGTGTTATGGTTGATAGATATAGACTTTATTCACCCACTAGTTCAATTACTTATCTGATTATCGATTTTTGAAAGAATTCTCTCATCTGGTTATATTACTAAGTGTCTTAAGTGTGAACCAATCATTTATGTATCCCATTTGATCCAACATACATAGTAAAACAAAACATATTTTAAGTTATCAGGATTCTTCAAGATACAACATGAGAAGGACTCCTCGAGTGATAACAGATAGCTCGTAGGGAGTTTTATCAGTGTTGTTTCTGAGCATTACTGTGTTTTGAATGTGAACTGTTGTATGCCCTGTGACCAAAATATATCTGTCAATTTGAAATCCATTAGCATTGTTCGAGCCATTTCATGTAATGTCCTATTCTTTCTTTCAACAACTCCATTCTATTGAGGTGTTGTAGCAATGGAGAATTTCCTTTTTATTCCATGACTGCTGCAGTAGTCCATAAATTTCTTTGAAGTGAACTCTCCTCCATTATCAGATCTCAAGCATTTGATTCTTGAATCCATCTCACTTTCAACCATTTCCTTGTAGATCTTGAAGTTTTCAAAAGATTATGACTTGTTCTTGAGAAAGCAAATTGCATTCATTCTTGTATAATCATTAACTAATAACATGAAGAATCTCTCACCTTTTAAGCCCTTTTTTGTAGTTGGTCCAACTAGATTAGTATGCACAATTTCTAGTGGTCTTGTTGTTGAATATTCCTTTGATTTGAACATGGTCTTTGTTTGATTTCCTTGTTGACAATGCTTGCATATAGTGTTGGTTGGTTTCATGATCTGGGGCATTTATCTAACTGCTTTTCTTTTGCTAACTTTGACAAGGTTATCAAAATGCATGTGACCCATTCTTCTATGCCATAGCTAACTTTCTGTTGATATTATGGTCGCTGAGGGAGGTATTTACCTCCACGTGTAAACCTAACAAGAATAGAATACTCTGGGAAGTAAGAAGAAACCCTAATGAGTTGGCTAATAACCCTAGAAGACATGTTGGCTCAAAAGGATAACTTGTATTAGGTTATTAGTCTCCAAGAAAAGAAGTCGATCGAAAGAAATAATATATACTAAATAGACAAATACCCATAATGAGAAGTCATCCCAGGAAGTTAGCCAAAATTACTATAAATACATGAGGTCAGTCTTAATTCTAGCAAGCAGTGTAATGATCCCAAGCCAAATTCTTTCTTGGAATCACTAACTACTACTAATTTATTGAGTTATTAAGTGCATACAAGATTCATCAACACATGGAGATCACAATATATTCAAGATGT
>SNQJ01S0024125.1:214070-241733 GCA_010110895.2 Picea sitchensis | reverse complement strand
AAAAAAACCTGGTCTGTCAGGTCAAGCTTGAGGAATTTAACTTGCCCAACCTTCCCTTTCAGATCGCCCATGATCTCGACATGGGGATCATATGGCTCATCCGACACTACATCCTTAAAACTACTCTTCTTCTCCCTATAGCTCTTAGCATAGTGATTATGGAATTTCAACAAACTTCGACATGCTAACTAGGATTGGGGATAGTGATTGAGAGCCAAGGGATTGCATAGGATTGAGAACAATTCAGGATTTTCAAGGCACTAATTTCTCTCTGGGAAACAATATGTCTTACACCGAGTTCAACGAACCTTATACTCAAGCTTAGTTGGCAAGTTCTGTAATAACTTCTAAGGCTATTAATCATTAAACCTATAGATGGAAATTGGATCTGAGTTGTCCGACGGGACTGGTTAACGATGTAAATCTATTGGGTGATCCTAGCATTTACTGAGAAAATTGGTCAAGTACATGGCTGACTTTAGACCTTACCATTTAACGGAGGAGAATCCTGGTGCAAATACCGATGGCATATTTTTGTATCGCTTCTTTATGGTTTAAAAACTGTCGGATGGGTTACTGTAGTGGTCATAAAGGCTATGACTGGACTGGGTTCGTGTGGCACATGGACTAGGATTGCACTCAGATTCACTCTCCCTCCAACCAAAAAGGGGTCCCCATCACATTAATGACTGAGATTAATAGATTCATGGCTCTTCTGATCCTATGCTGCTAAGTAAGTAGTTCTGGACCAATACAACACTTAGATAGAAAAATAAAATACATGTCGTGGCACAACAATGCACACTTCGACTTTATTAAATGAATTCATAGAAATTGCAAAAAAAAATTAAATCTAGCTAGTATACATGCTCCTTTGGACTAGAGAAACAATCCTTTAGCTAAGTTCTGAGACATATAGGGCTTCAGGCGAGTGCCATTCACCCATCCTGGCTGAAGTATACCATCCAGTTGTGTGAGTCTGACTGCTCCAGAAGGTCATATCTCCACAACTATAAATGGTCCCAACAAATGCATGCACGACTTTATTGGATGTTTATGGTATCAACTATCATAAAGTAGGACCTTATCTCCTTGCCCAAATGTTTTAGTCTTAATGTGTCTGTCATGCCAATATTTCTACCTTGTTTTCTCAATTGATTGATGAAATTCTATTAAAAACCTGGTCTATTCAAGTTATTTCAATTTCATAAGCCTCTGAGCGACTGATTCATCCTCTGACATGTGTGTAATATGTGCAATGTATAGAATCGGGGTAATGAATTATGCAAGTACCACAACCTCTTTCCCATAGAATAACTAAAATGGAGTATACTTATGGATTTTCTTTGTGGTTGTCCTGTAAGCCCATAAAACTGCTCGGACTCTGTCATCCCAATATTCCCTATTTTCACAACAAGCCTTCATTAATCCTCTCTCCAAAATCCTATTAAATGAATCTAAAGTTCCATTGGCTTGCGAATGGTAGGGGCTACTTTTATGATGTTTAATTAAGAACTCCGTTGTAATATTTTATATTGTACTATTGATAAAATGACCACCTTGATCACTAGTCAGACTCCTTGGACATCTGAACCGAGTGATAATACCTTAAAAAATAAACCTGGCAGCAGTATCAGTCAAGCAATCCTACACAAGTGTTGCCTCTGCCCACCGTGTAAGGTAATCAGTTTCAATAATAATATATCTATCATTTTAATGCTTAGTTGTGGATTTGATCGAGCCAATGAATTCAACCTCCCATTTCTCAAATTCTTTTAGAGATTGAATTGGTCGAAGAGGAAATTCATCTCATCGTGATGGCTTTCCTACTCTTTGGTAGACGTCGCAATATATAGAATATTCCTTTGTATCCTTGGATAATGTGGCCCACCATAATCCAACTTGGAGGACCTTTTGTACAATGGCCTTTCCTCCAACATGGCCTCCTGCAACTCCACTATGGAACTCCCACAGTATGTCTTGTCTTTCATTATCTAAGACACACCTCCTAAGGATACTATCTAGGCCCAACTTATAGAATTTCCCCGCAATCAATTGATAGTCCACTACTCTAACCACCATATGATGTTTCTAACTTGCAGAGTACATTTCTGGGAAGGCCCCTATGCTTAAGAATACTTCTATGTCTTCCAAGTATTCTAGTATGGCCTCAACCTAGAACAGGTCTGCATCTGGAAGCTGGTCATTGAATGCTCTACCACTTTCTCCTTACTTTGATCTAGATAGGTGATCAGGCCCCACGTTACATCTTCTAGGTTTAATGATCACCTCAAATGAAAATTCCTGAAACAATAACAACCATCGACAAATTATTCCTTCCATAACATGCTTCTTAACTAGATATTTTAACGTTGAATGATCAGTAAAGAAATTAAAATGAGAGCCTAACAAGTAATATCTAAACTTCTATAGAGCATAAATAATAGATAAACCCTCCATTTCTATGGTTGTATAGTTGCGCTCATCTTGCGACAACTTCCTATTAGAAAAGTAGATAGGACAATCTATAGCTCCATCTTCTGGTTGTGCTACGATGGTTCCCATGGAAATACTTGATGCATCTACATGAACATGAAATTCATTCTCCCAGTTTAGAAATATCAGAATAGGTGTTGTGTTGAGCTTTTCCTTTAAGATGTCGAACACTTTATCACACTCTGGCATCCACTAAAACACTTCTAACTTCTTTAGTAGACTTTCCATAGGTGCAGTAGTGTTTTCATACCTTCTAATAAACCTACGATAATACCCTGTGTGCCCCATCATGGAGTGCAATTGTTTGGCGCTTGTAGGTGATGGCATTTTTACAATAGCTGTAACTTTTGTTGGGTCTACCAGTACTCCTTCTCGACATACTATGTGGCCTAATAAATTTCCATGTTGCACACAAAAGATACACTTTCCGAGATTCAAAGATATCTGAAATTCCCTACATATATCAAACATTAGACATAGTAGCGCTACATGTTACTTGAGCAGACTGTATACCATCCAATCGTCCATATAAACTTCTATAAACTTGTGAATAAATTCTCGAAGATATTTTATTACAATATTTAGGCCAAAGGGCACACATTGTATGCAAATGACCCCCATTCTATTATTAATGTGGTATTATGTTTGTCTTCTTTAGCAATTCTCACTTGGTAATACCCCAAAAATCCATTTGTAAATGAGTAAGATTATTTACCTGCAACCTATTCTAACACGTCATCAACAAAAGGTGTTGGGAAGAGGTAATGCACATATGCAAAGTTAAGGATTTTGTAGTCTACACATACCCTAATGTCATATGTACCTTTCTTCCTCTGGATGGCTATTGGGATAACCCATTCTGCTTCTTCCACTGGAAAAATAAGTCCAGCCTCAAGCTTCTTGTCTATTTCCCTCTTAACCTTCTCTTTCACTGTGGGGTTATGGCGATATGGTCTATGCCTTACAGGATTTGATCCTAGTTTTATTTCAATTTTCATCTCTCCCATAGCTCCTTTAATCCCTTTCAACAATGAAAATATGTTTGGGAATAAGTCCTCATACTCTCGCAACAAGCTATGTATTTCTTGGCTAGTTTTCTCATCCAAGTAATCTCCTACCATATCTATATTAGGTTGCTTTGTAGTTCCTATATTGACTTTACGCAACTTCAATCGATAATTATAAGAACTTTCAGTTTGGCTGGGTATGGTGTTCTGAATCTCTCTGCTTCCTTCTAATTACTTAATGGTTAAGTTTCTCAATTCTTATAAATCATCTGGGTTTTCCAAATCCTTCAATCTAGTAGAATTGTATAGGTGTATTTCCTATGTCTAGGTGAAGGTTAGACTGAAGTTCTTGGCTATGATTTGCACATACCACTGGGTTTGATTTCCGTTCACCAACATCGGTAAAAAGAAATTCTTTAATTCTTTGCAGGACTATCTTAAGCTCGGGGTACTTACTTGTAAATGAGAATTCCTTGCAAAATTGATCTGCCAACATTTTCCAATTGCTGGTCTATCTTCTAGTTTCTTCAGGCATGTACCAAGATTTTGGAATCAGACCTAGCGAATGGGGAAATACTTGAACCCAAAAGCGAGATGGTATTTCCACAACTTGCCACTATCTCATGGATTGTTCAATATGTTCTTTAGGATCAGATTGTCCATTGAACAATTGTGCAACTTGGAAATCCATTCGCATCTTTGATTCCAACTGCCCCTTATCTTGAAATCTAGGATAGCTTGCTTCACATACAAGCAGTTCTTAATCACGGATTTGTGACTAGTCCACCATCTAGCAGGGGTGTCCTAGAGGGATAACTCTAGAACTGGAATCCTTTGATCCTATGTTATATTTTCTTCCATTCTGACCAAAAACTATCAAGTTTTGAGGTACCATTATATATCAGATGTTCTTTGATCTCAATTCCAACCCATATAGTTTCTCTGATAGTTGCACATCTTCTTGAAAATATTACATATGAACCTTTCTTCCAGCTATCAAATTCTAGTTCAGAATCTTCGTCTGCCGATTATATGCTCTTCCAACTTACTGATCCATCAACAATAGGATTTATATAGTCTTCTCTCATTCCTGTTGTTACAAATTATAACTGATCCAAATCTTCTCCTTCCATATTGTTGTCTGATGGCTCCGTGTATCGAGGGCCTACATATGGATCCAAGGGTTGAACTACTTTTATTTTGTCTGCCTCAAATGTCATAGTGTCTCTCTTTAGGTCAATCACCACATATTTATCGTAAGCCCAATCAATACCAAGTAGTGCAGGATAAGGGTCCTTATCCACCATGATTTCGATCACCTCAAAATAAGTTATAGTCTTCACTCCCACAACATCTATTTCCACATTCTCCAGTCTTCCTATTGGAAAAATACAGTACTGATTGGCCATTCTTAACTGGATTGGGGAGTATGTCAACTGGGGCTTCCCTAATGATTCCCAAGTTTTTTTAGGTATTATGTTAACATCATAACCTAGATCTAACATAACATCCTTAATCTCAAACTCATCTAGTTGAGTTTCTAATCTAAACTCTTTTCCAGTTCATATTTTCCTTCTTTTCACTCTTTGAATATTATTCTCAGGAAGATTAGTCCTTATTCTAGTTTCTGGATATTTTTTAGTTCCTAGGACTAGGTACAGGGCTTTGCACAAATTTTCTGTGAGCTGGTCATTCCCAAGAATATCAGAAAATAATTGAAACCAAAGGTCAACTACATTTTGTGAGTGTGCAAGTTGTCTTATCGAGACTACGAGGTTTCAGGGTGCAGGGGGTGAATCAGGGACTTGCACGACCTTAGGGTAAATAATAGGCCAAGGGGGTTTTTCTTCTATCTCAGGGCCAAGGATACTTTGGAATACTTCTATTGCATTTTTAAAGAATAACTTATTTTTCAGAGGATCATACATGTCCTCCTTAGGTGCTGCTTTCTAGATCTGAGGCAGATTATCAACATCTGCGCCAATCTTTGCTCCTCCTTGAGTAATGATATTAAGTTTGGGTAGTTGTCCTTTAATAAATCTCTTTATCTCTCAACTTATAAGATTAGTTCCTTGTTGACATACCCCATCTTCCCATTTCTCAATTATCTCTAAGAAGTCTTCAGTTGCATTCCCATTGACTTTGCAGTGAGAGCACCATGACCACCTCGGGTGAGGAAAATCTCTAGCCACGTGGCCTTTCTCATCACATTTGTAGAATCTACTTGGTCCTCTTACCTCAGTTCTTCCTCCTCTGAAGTGTCCTCCATCTCAACCTCCTCAACCTCTTCTCAGTCCCTGAGGAATTTCATTCACCTTGAATGATGTTCGATCCAGTCTTTCTGCATGTGCATCAAACACTCTACACTGGTTTGTAGCATGTGTGGTAGATGTACAAAACTCACAATGTATAGTATACGGTATTGTTGAATACTTATGAATAATAGTGAATTGTCTTGTCCCATGACCATGGATTCAACAAATATCACAATACTCGACTGACGATGATGCTTGATTACATGAAAAAGCATGATACAGGGTTGGGGATGGAATGGTAAATTCACAGATACTTATGCAACTCCTCCTGTGGGTCCTGGTGAGGGTTCCATCAGATTATAAGGAGGTACCATTCACCTCATCTGTGGACATTCGTTCACTAGATATCATTTGGTACACCAGACTTGCAGTCATCTTGGTCTGGGTATCATCAATTCTTGAATATTCTCTGTAAGCACTGATATTTTTCCTTTTCGTTGCACCAAATTTTCATCCATTGGGGGTCTAGTCATTCTCAGGCTCCCCAGATATCCTGTTATGGCTTAATATTCATTGATTTCTCCAAGGAATATATCCAAGTGGCTATCCACTATTGCATTAACGAAATTTGTGTCAGAGGTAGAAATCCCTGGATATACCATTCTGTTTGATGTTCCTCATGAATTGGATGCGATAACCTCCCTATAGCATATTTAAACTTCTGACTATATTCCTAGGCCGATTCACCTTCCCTTTGCTGAATTTCATGCAACTCAGACAGAGCTTGTTGTTCTGACTGAGGTACCTTGAATTTCGCTATGAATTTTGTCCATACCTGATCAAGAGTGAACTCTTGTCCTTGCACTCTTGGTACTTCTGGCTCAATATCCTTCATGTACCATTTGAGAGCACGACCTCTCAAGGTAGTCTGAAACTTGACCAATTTATTTACATTTAGAGTCCCTTTGGACCTCCAGATTGCTTCACATAAGAACCAATTCTACTAAACATCCTCGTCTCCCTTACCCCAAAATTATGGGTATCGATCAATCGAACCTCCCATGTTACCAACCATTTTTTATCTTACTTCTCCTACCAAGATAAAACCTAACGGTCTTGGTTGCGATCTACCAGGGGATTGCAATATCCTCCCAATATTCGTACTTCCCAATTGTGACTGACTAACTGACTGTAATGGAACAAGAATATCATAATAAGGTAGTATAGAATTTACCACTTGTATAAAAGGAACTTGGGGTATGGGTGATTTGGGGTTGGTGCCACTGGCTTCGGGGTGGGTTTATTTGATTTGGGGGGTCTCGTTATCATCCTATGGAGCGATATCTTTAGCTGGATTCCTGATCTTTCTTGGCATCACGGCTAAATCTTATCTTCCTTCTTCAAGATCCATTTCATATTCCTTTTCCCATGCTTCTACACCTTCTTCTTCTTGTCCACCCTCTTGGGGTATTCTTTCTCTCTACGCTTATCTCTCATTTAATTTTTGACTGACCAGTCTTTCCTGTCTTCTCATCTTTCACAAATATTCCATCTTTCCTTCCTCAACTTCTTCTGGTCTGACTTCTTTACACAACTTCTCGGACTATTGTATTGCTTTCTTTATCTTACTGCACCACCACTTCTCAACTATGGAAGCTCTTTTCAAGGCTCACTCATCCCTAGAGTCCATTTCTTTATGCTCCCCCATTTGTCAAAGAACCCTCTCCCCTCTCTCAGTCCATGATTCCACCTCAAACTCACCCCACCCCAAGCGAGGGTTCTTACACTGCCATCTCATTTAGGGACATATTCAACATCCTCTCCTCCATGAAGAAAACCTTAATCCACTGGGGGATTTCTCTCAACAATCTTCCCCTTACGTTCTTCTTGAAATCCACTTCTGCCCGTGAAAAATATTGGTGATTCTTAGTTGCAATAATGTATCCTTCTAATGTTTTATTGACCCAAATATCAATCGCTCATGTTACCGGACGATCCATCTGGTGAAGCACTGTCATATTTTTTATATCCCAAACACAGGTCTTCTTGACTTGTTGTCGAAATTCCGAAGCTTCTTGGAGCCTATCTATCCAGTGGAAAAGTTCTTCCAGAAAATTAACACAAAATATATTGTATTGGTCACTTGATCTTTCTGAGTAAAAGACAACCTCACGTGTATCTTTCACAGGTTTTCCTCACATCTCTGCTTCTTTCCATATGAAGGCGTCACAATTTCTCTCCCACCACTGATGAATATCATATCAATGAATCCTCTGAATCATTCTCCCAACAGGTTTCCTTTTAATGCAGGTCCCGATAACAAAACCATTTTATTAGCGCAAAGTTGATCAGACGAGGGTCCTTCTCAAGTTACCAACAAAAGGTACCGAGTAGTCTAGAGCACTAACATTTGCATCTTCTCTAAAGAGAAGAAGTCTCACCTAAAGCACAACCAAGACAAGAAGATAGGGAAGGGAAATGAGAATACTAACAAGTTTCCATAATCTTCAATATTCACCATAACCTTGTGCAATATGAACTAATCAAAGAACATATCCGAACTCATTCATAACTAGTAATAGAGACAACGAAGTTGCGATATCATTTACAAACAGTTATAGAGCATTGATCTTATCAAACATAAAGAAGTAAATTAAAGAGATGATTCATAATCATAAACAAAGAATTGCACAGTATATTTCAAAATTTCAGGCCCCTCCATATATATTATCATCAAAAGATATTCTCAGATACAATTTTACAGATATAATTCATTACTCTGTTACAATATTTCTACCTTCGGACTCATTCCTCATAGCTCTATATACCCTTTTTCCCAAAATGGCTACAAATTACAATCACAGAACCTACATGGAGTAAATGATAATTTGTCTACATTATCTACACCATTTTCCCATCTATATCAGCTATACACGCTAAACCTTTACAATCATATCCATCTCATATATATAGGCTGAATGGGATCTTCTAGCTTTAGACTTCGCATGCTTTCTTGTTCTTGTTCTATTGTACATTATTTTTCTTTGATGGTGTTGCGTTGTACTTCATCCCAACCATTTTTTGTTTCTTTGCTTGCTCCATTGTCCCTCTCCTTTGTGGCTTGCGCAACTTATGTTTAACCAAAATTGGGACTGTATTCTTCCTTGCACAACTTCTAACCAAAAACAAAGGGCCCAACACATCATCCCCTCACTCATCGTTCTGGAATGCATCTAACAACATTTTCTCCATGAAAGTTTTATCTCATAAATAATCATCTACACCAACCTATATTTTATTGACTCCATTTTCAACTTGGGAAGAACTACTATTATTGTATTCATTCCTAATTAGTGAATATGGATGTAGTGGGAATTGAATAGGTGGTTGATTCAACCATTCTTGGTATTCTTCCTCGTTGAGTTGTGCTCTTATTGTAGCCTTCTCTCAATTTGACATTGTAGTAGGGTGCAACAGAAGATGATAGGTAGGTCGCTCATCATCACTAGAATCCTAATTTCAAAAATATTGAATATTAGTACCTCGATGATATTAGTAAGCACAATGCAATTTGTTTGTTCAAATCACATTATACAAAAAAAATATTACCATCGCGGACCCAAGATTGTGGTTGGAAGATGGCAAGTTACTATTGGCAGCGTAAAGTGGTTTTCCATTTTCACCTACCAATAAGAGCTTCTGACATTTTTGAATTGGTACTAGAATATTATCTGCATCTGAACTTGATTCTGTATCAGGATCCTGCAAATTTGGTCGATACATTTTTATTCATATTGACATGGATAACAAAAATAAAATTCAATTAGATAATCGAAATATAAATAAAATCCAAACTTACTCGAGATGGAAAGGGAGAACTTCGTTATATACTTTGAGCAATATGGAATGGGTTGGAATTTGAAGAATTGGCCATTTGATATTGTAAGCTTCTCTCCCTGCATTTGAGCAAAATCAATAGTAAATTATTTTTAAGAATAAGGCGACTTTAAGCACAAAATGTATACTCTGATGTACATCAAGTCATGTAGATGCATCATGAAAAATAATTTAATATGAATATATTATTTGGTGCGTAAATACAAGTTCAGATAACTTTGAAAAAATAACAGTGGGTTATTGTAACAAATACACACCAATGCATCTATAACATTGTAAAGTATCGAGCATTTATATACATATCGCACCGGTCCCATGAATTCAAATAATAAAAAAAATAATTATCCAAAATCAGTGCTCCAAAACTTTAAAATGCACCGATGCATTGTAAACATATCCACACTAATGCGTTAAAGTAATAAACACAACGAAGTTTCGATTTTTTATTTTTTTTAAGCATGACTTTGTTTTTTTACAATTGAAAAATGAGCGAGAATTTAAAATCTAATTTCATAAATTCATTTAAATAGTAAAATCCTATTCATTGTTTCATTATTTTACCAATATTTACAACGAAAAGATTTGCAAGAGAGCCACATCGGAGAGCATTGTGGAGCAGCATAATACTTTAGAAAAACATGATTTTTTCAAAATATCATAATTTGAAGGTAACTATGGTGATTCATTTAAAACAATTTTCATAAATTCTTTCACGGATATTAAGCTATTCAACATTTTATTATTTTTCCAAAATTACATTGTACATATTTGCAAGAGAAACATACAGGGGAGCATTATGTAGCAACAGATCAATACTTTTGAAAATAGAGTTATTTAGAAGATTAGACTTGGAAGGGTATGGAAATTCATTCAAGACCCTTTTGGAGAAACACAATTATTCAGAAGATTAGAAATCGAATGGTTTTGTGATTTAGAAAAAAAAAATCATGCTTACCTTAAACCCTTGCTTCTTCTTGTTTGTGCGACTGCAAAAAATCAACTTAGGGTTTAACTCCCTTTATCAATTCATAAATATATATTTTCTTTTTAGGTTTTTATCTTTAATGGGTTTATGTTTCCATATAAAAAGCATTTGACATGTGATGCATCAGATCCAAACCCTCTCGACCCTGTCACATTTAAAAAAAAAATAGTTTCGGGTAATCAATGCATCTTATATAATATAACGCACTGGTGTGATTACAAATACAAACACACTGAATATGCTGCAAATAATAAAAAATATGCATTCATGGATGTGTAAATTTATTTGTTTATGGTGTTTTTTTATTTTTCAATTTTTTCAACTGGAGTGGTGTTGTTAATGATACTTATCGCACTATTGTAATTTCATGTTTTTTACAATATTTTTTATCAGTGATGTTAACTATATATTGTGCACCGCTCTAATTTACTATTCTTTAAAAAAATAAATTATAGTAGTGTGTTTGATAACATGTAACACACCGGTGCTTTAATATTTATACAATGCACCATGATACTTTTTTTGGTGAAAATTATGTGATTTATTTATAAAATATATTTAATATCTTCTGTATTGAATGGTATAGGTTGTATATTGATAAAAACAAATGTATGAGAATAGTTCAAGTAACAAAAATTCTGATGGATACAAAGATAACACATCCAGAAAGAAAAAAAAGACAAGTTCTTTGTAAAATCTATACAAAATTAATATGTTAAAAAGGCAAGTTCTTTGTAAATTCTATAAAAAAATTAATATGTTTGAACTATATGTCAGTTTAACTAATATGTATTGGTTAGTGTGTGTCCTGTAGAGCCATAAAATGAGGAAGCTCGATAAGATTCTTTGTGATCTAAATGTAGAAGAGAATAAAAGCTTGATGGAAAAATTGCAAAATGATGAACCAGGTGAATGAAAACATTATATTCAACATGAGTTTTTTTTTAATTTTCATTAAGTTTTTACTTAAAATTATTAGATAACAAGTTCAAAACAATCTATTAATTCACATATGTTTAATGTTCTACAGCTGGGACCAACAACGAAGGAACGTAATGACATCCTAAGAAAATAAAAATTATAGAAGATGTAAATGATGATGAGTTGGTCCTTAGCTCATCTGTAGTGGTGCTGGAAGTTAATGAAAGGGGGAAAAACTTTAACAAAAATATGATGGATATAGTGAAATGAACGTATAGATGTACTTTCCACTTACAATACAGAAATCAATCCAATGATTCAAAGAACCAGGTTATATCTAAACTACAGGAAGCGTCTCAAGAGCAATGGTCAATGAGACCTGTCATACTTGCAATAGAAAAAAAAAATACAACAACAAAAAATAATCATTCAAAAAGTGACATTCCTAAAAATTCTTTTATAGAATATGTATATATTACTACAAAGCATTCCCAATTTATTAATATCAATCTTGTTATATTTAGTTTTCATATATCAATATAAAAGTATTTAATTTTCATGTTACTTTTTTCAAGAAGATTATGAAAATCCTAAAGGATCAATGAGTTGATATAAAAAATATGTCAGTAGGAATGTCGAAAAAAGTGTACAAGGAGATGGTAAAAGAAATGGACATAATTGCATTGCAGGAGGAGCCATCTCAATAACAATGTGCTTCAAATGTATGAAATCATTGAATTTTTCTATTAGGTAAACATATAAATAAATAATTTAGCATTAATTATTAATTTTCAAGTATTTTTCTTGCAGAAAAGAAAACAAAATGGAACTCATTCAACACATAAAATAGGACAACAAGGAAGAAAAGGGTTGATAGAAAAGTTTGTGAGTAATTGTTATTTCCTTATAAAATTAAATTAAGATTTCATTTTTGTATATTTGAAGTTATTTTACAACATCCATCCTTGAATATCTTCAAACATGTGCTAACATACAAAGAAGAGCCATTGCAAGAATTAATTTACTTTGGATTAAGTTAGGGATGTGAGTATATGTTGGCATACCAAAAATTAATTGTGGAATTTGTCAGTATCTATGTTGTTTTAGTTATATCATTTTATAATTAATGGAACAAAATAAATCTTTTATATTAAATCTATAATTTATTATGGGGTATATAAAACTCTAGGGAACAAAGTATGGAAATGTGCCAACAAAAGAGTTGTTGATAGAAGGAATAAAATTTGGTTTTGAAAAAATGTGCATCATTCAAGACTCGATTATTGCTATGGTATGTCTCTTTTTAATTTACATTCATGGATATTATTTATTTCAATTTTCATTATTCTCACCAATGAAGATACAATCATTACACTTTCTTTTTGTTTTTGTAGATGGAATCATTTGAAGAAGAGGAAAAAAATTGATCCAATAAACAAAACATTCGACCAAATAACCCAAGTCATGGAAGTAGCTTGAGCACGTATGACAATAATTCCAACAACAAATGATAATCAATATATTTGGATATCAGTGCAAGTTGTTGTATTTTTTGAAATAATTGTATGTGAAAATCAGACATTTTATTTAATGTAATGAACATAGTATTGTCGCAATTGAAAGACAAGGGGTTACCAAGAAGGGTCCCATTTTGTATGACAAAGAGCCTCTTATTCATATATAATAAAATATGTATATTTTTATTTTTATTTTGTGTTGTCCAATGTTCCTGTGAAATGTTACATCGTTGAATAAATATATGGATGATTAAATATTATAATGAAGAGATGCGAACACTAATGATATAACAAGATAATCCAAACACCATATCCAAATGCACTAATCAAAATTTAATTTATATGAATACTATTATGATATATATTTCAATTTTTTGATAAACAATGGAATTAAAAGATAACAATAATTGTTCACTGTCACAGGTCGATGCTTCTGAAAAGAGAAAATGACAATCGATGCGTTCAATGATAAAAATCATTTGTTCCTTTAATTATAACATGCACTGGCACTGTAACATAATACACATTGGTGCTAACATAAATTGCAAAAGCATCGATATTAATAATATTTGAACCAAAAATTATAATAATAATATGGCTTATCGGTGCATTCAATTTATAAGCGCATCGGTGCTTCTCTTTGACGAGTCCACATCGGAGCCTTATCGACATCATGAACCTATCCTGTTTGTTTTTTAACACACCGGTGCATGTTATCATTGATTTTCCCAGTGATTTATTCCTATTAAGGAACCAATGCGTGTATGTTTAGAAGAGCATCGGTGCCCCATATTTCTTAGACAACCCCAGTGCTTTGGTTGACATGTGAGCATCGGGGATTTAAGTTAAAGAAAACATTAATGCTCAGTATCATAGATTCGACTGGTACGTTGTTGTTGTTAAATCATCAGGCTATAATTTGTATAAATGAACCGGGGCTCCAATATTTTAAGATTATCCTGGTGCCTATTGTGCAATGTAGGAACCAATGCATTAATGTTTTAAGAGAACCGATGCATACGCCCTGTGAAGCGCACGACATGGAAAAACATCCGATACAACCTACGACCACCCAAATTTTCTTAGTTATAATGAAGTTTTTTTATAATCTCCGCAAAACCATCCACTACCAAAAATGAATGTTTTCGCGGAGGTTTTTTTGACAATTTATGTCAATGTTTTAACACTAAAAGCCTCCTTTATAACCTCTGCTAGAGCTATTTTCCTTGTATTTCTTCCACCTTTTAAGAAGCAGTCAAGAAGAAATAATGGAAGGATGCTATGATGAAAGAATATCAATCCATCATGTTGTATGGGAAATTGTGCGTAGACCTGAAGGAAAATCAAGATTCATGGCTAGAAGGTTCTCCTAGTAGAAGGGAGAATACTATGATGAGACATTTTCTCTAGTTTCCATATACATCTCTAATAGAGAAATCATATCTCTTGCAGCATCCATGTGTTGGAGTTTACATCAGATGGATGTAAATACTACTTTTCTCAATGGACTAATTGAGGAAGAATTTTATATAGAGCCACCTCAAGGTTTTGAGGTACACCCGAGAGAAACCCATGTATGCATATTAAAGAAGGCATTGTATGGACTCAAGTAAGCTCTACGAGCTTGGTATGCATGAATTGACAGTTACTTGAAGAGACTTGGATTTTCCAATAGAAATGTTGATCCAAACCTTTATTACAAGGTTGTGAATGATGCACCTGTTATCCTACTACTATGTGTTGATGATTTGTTTCTGATAGGTGTAGAGCCTCTCATTATTTAGTGTAATAGGGAACTAGCCTTTGAATTCTATATGAAGGATATTGGTCTCATGCATTATTATTTGGGACTAGAAGTATGGAAAAATCATGGTGAGATATTCCTAGGGAAAAGAAAGTATGTTGTAAAGATCCTTCAAAAGTTTGGGATGATGGATTGAAAATCTATGGAAACTCCCATGGTGATAGATATTGATGCAGGATCATCGCTAGCAAAGCATAAGCGTGGAGAACAGTTGGGCGCACTAGCATACATTTTGAAATATTTTGAATTTCAAACTAATCAATGTATTAATGTAATATATGACATAACTTTTTGAGTCATGATGTTCTTTAATGTTTCAAGGTTGAGCCATCACGAAAGATGATTGGGGAATGTATTTTGTTTTATGGATCAGATCACAATACAGATTTGGAGCTTGCACTCTTATCTGTCTGACACAATATTTATTGTAATAGGCGTTAAGTAGTTGATAGATTTTAATTCCATTTAAGGTAGCGTAAAGTAGTTGGAGGGAATGCTCGAAGAGCACCTCTTTGTATAAATCTTTGTAATATTTACCAGGAGAGGTTGTTGTCAATTGTTGTTGATTTTGTTGCTGCAGATAGAGGAGAATCAAGCAACATTTGAATCTATCTTGTATAGGTTAAGGAGTGACAAAGAACAATGTATGCATGTATGTAAGTTTCAGTTGGATGAATATAATAGAGAAACATTGTCCCAAATGTGTGTGGTTGTGTTTCTATCTAAATGAATGGTAGAGTTTCTGTTATTTTTGTTCTTGAATCTATGACTGCATTTTCTTTGTTGAATGTATGAGTCATTGTCAAGAGTAGAGAAGTTCCAATGGGTTCTCTTGATTGAGCGAGTGCAAGGTGTGCATAGCGTCTGCAAGGAGTGTGTGACTGAGTCTATTTCGACTCGAAAAATTACAAGGGATAGTGGAACTTGTTTGTATGCAAGGATTGCATCGACATCCGCAAGGAGTGCGTGATAGAGTTTCAGACTCAAAAACTCAAGGAGGGAGAGCATGATTCAGTCACAAGAGCTAGAAGCGGTTGAAGGATGGTCCCAAGGTGTGCGAAGTCGTTCAAAGAAGTTGAAGTGTGGAGAGAAGTTTGTTGCAAGGTGTGCATAGGCCAAAAATTCGACTAAGGTTTGAGAGATTGTTCAAAGGAACAAGGAAAAATTAGAGAAGAAAATCTCAGGAGGGAGAGCAGCGAAAATCTTCAAGGAGAGTAATCCTTGAATTTCTCGTAAAAACTAGTGAGTGTGAGATTCGTTCTCAGAGGGAAGCAAATGACTCCAGACAGTTAGATCTGGTGAAGTTGCAAGGAGGAGAATCAGGAAGTACTTTGATACTTCGTAAGTTTGGCAAGTTGGAAACTTGACGAAGATAGATCGTGAAGTCTGAAGTCACGACTAGATATTGACCATTGATTGTAGGAGAGCATGTGATGATGGATTGAAGAATTCAGAAATCGGGAGATTGGAGGTTGTGAGTGAGAGGCCTAGAGTTTCACAGGCTCGCGAAGTCCGAACCATTGTGGGGCTGAAAGATCTAAGGGGACGCATGGAAAGAGTTCGGAGACTCGGAGATGAGTGCTTTGAGAACGAGTGAAGAAAGTATTTGGGAATCCCTAAAGTTCAAACCGTGAAGGGATAAGTCCACGATCATAGCCGTGGTCACTTGTGGAGGAGGTCCATGTGTGTGGGTAAGGTAGTTGTGGGTTTTCGTAGGGACCCAAGGAGTCGCTCTGACTCGGTACCTTAATGATACAAGGCTGGGAGGTCACACTAGATATGAGGAAGTTGAGAGACTTTGATTTTAATCTAGTAGACTTGTCTCTGTATCGACAGTTGATTGGCTCATTGATGTATTTGGTTAATACTCAACCAAACATTTTATTTGTTGTGAACATGTTGAGTTAGTTCCAGGTGGAACCTATACATGATCATTGGATAGATGCAAAGAATATTTTGAGATATCTTCATGGGAAACTAAACTATGGTTTGATATATGCCTCAAACAATGATTTACAACTGCATGGATTTGTTGATTCAGATTGAGCAGGGAGTGAATACGACAGAAAGAGTACTTATGGTATATTTTTCAGTTTGGGATATGCTATGATATCATGGGATAGAAAGAAATAGAAGTTTTTTTCACTTAGTACTGCAGAAGCAGAGTACATTGTAGGTTGTTATTCTTGTACGAAAGAAATATGGCTCCGTAAGCGGGTTTCTCAACTATTTGATCAGGTGTTGGATTCAACTGTTACATATTGTGATAATAAAAGTTGTGTGAATATTCAAAATAACTCCTTGTTCCATGACCAATATAATCACATTGAGATCAAGTACTATTTTCTCCGTGATAAAGTCTAGAAGGGTGAAGTGATTCTCCAGTACATCTCCACGAATGAGTAGAAAAATGACATTTTGATGAAGCCTTTGTCCAAGATAAAGTTTGCATACTTGAGGGACAAGTTGAGACTCGTGGATATTACTCACTTGGTTGAGAGGGAGGAGATGAATTCCTCAGTTGGAAGGGAGTGTTGATATGACATCATGGATAGTCAGTGTGCTGGTGGACATACATTCTCCTTGTAGAGATTGGTCTAGGTTGACAGATTGTTGGTCTGTATCATGCTAGTACAACTTAGATATGATGCTTCAACATCATTCTAGTACAACTTAGATATGATATAGATGTCTTGATATGCATCATGCTACTACAACTTAGATATGATGCATTGGCATCATGCTAGTACAACTTAGATATGATGCATTAGAATCA
The DNA here is from genome assembly GCA_010110895.2 of Picea sitchensis. Lineage (NCBI taxonomy): Eukaryota > Viridiplantae > Streptophyta > Pinopsida > Pinales > Pinaceae > Picea > Picea sitchensis. The sequence goes on along the minus strand of SNQJ01S0024125.1, from coordinate 224,075 downwards.
TGCTAGTACAACTTAGAGATGATGCTTATGCCTGAGTCACATCATGCTAGATATGATCATGCTAGTACAACTTAGATATGATGCATAACATCATGCTAGTACACCATATATATGATCATACAACTTAAATATGATGCAGATGACTTGCATCATGCTAGATATGATCATGCTAGTACAACTTAGATATGATGCAGATCATCATGCTAGTACAACTTAGATATGATAATAAAACTTAGAGATGATGCATATGACTTGCATCATGCTAGATATGATCATGCTAGTGCAACTTAGATATGTTGCAGAGCATCATGCTAGTACAACTTAGATATGATCATGCAACTTAGCGATGATGTAGAGGCATTGATCTACATCATGCCAATACAACTTAGATATAATTCATTCACATCATGCTAGTATGACTTAGAGATGATGTAGATGGTACTCCACATCATGCCAGTAAAACTTAGATATGATGCATTCACATCATGCTAGTATGACTTAGAGATGATACAATGGAGAGATTCAACATCTATTGGGAAAAATATTCTTCTAGGATGTATGTCTGGATTAGAAGAATGGTCCTTGTATCACTCTGTTGAGTGTGCTAATTCTAGAACATGACTTATTCAACATCATGACCGATTAATCAGATGGAGTATGGCCTCAAGAGATGATGAAAACAATGATATGATTTGATGCCAGGAGACTATTGTATTGCATAGTGATAGATTGTGTAGCTAATAGTTCATTGTAGTGGAGACTTTGGGTCTCTGGACAATATTTATGTACTATTGTGGTCTGGTTGTGTCTGAGTGTCACTAGATAGTAGTTTCACGCTACTAGGAGTGTTTTTGCACCACTGAATAATAGTTTTATACTACTATGGATCGACACTTTTTTATCTATTAGATGTCATTGTAGTAACTTTGTACTACTACTTATTTCCATGGAGATTACCGGTAGTTTTGAAGGTGTTTCCTAGGATGGTGTACCAATCAGTAGTGTTGGAGGTGATTTCCATCTAGATGGATAGTGATGATGATGCTCGTGACTTGATCTGCGTAATCATGGGATAACCTGTGTGGATATGATGATGATACCTATAGAATGGTATGCAATACTATGTGAGCATTTCCCATACCATGTGAAATCGATGGATGTGTTTGAGACCATTACAGTTAATACCTCCCTAGCTAGGAGGGAGTGTTGATATTATAGTATATGTGAGAGGTATTAACCTCCATGTGTAACCTTTGGCTATAATAGAATATTTTGGAAGCAAGAGAAACCCTAAACAAATGTGTAAAAACCCTAGAGGACAAGTTGACTCATTAAAATAATTAATATTAAAGTATTAGCCTCTAAAAGGACAAGTTGACCCAAACATGTGACAAGAACCACTATAAATAGAGGGTGCTCTAGCTCATTTGTACTCTCACCTCACTCACTCTCTGAAGTGTAGTGCACGTTTAGAGATTCAGCTGTAAGGATGGAAGGTGGATCTTCTAGGGTGGTTCTTGCTCTCTCTCTCTCTAGAAATGTCTATCCTAAGATATGTTCCCTACCTCTTAGTATCTCTTGGTGGTATTCTTGATGACATTCTTTGTGATATTTTGATATTTTAGTGGTATTCTTGGTAACTACAGATGTAACTTATTCAGTTGAGTATTATTCTTTTTCTGTGGTTTTGGGACTTTCTTTCTAATGAGATATATTTGGAGAAAGATATGATCTCTTGGTTATATGTTCGTTATAATGTTTCTTCCAGAATCATTTTATCTAGCAAAGTCTATGGTGCTTGAGGGTGGTTGTTTGCCTATGGTTGGGTGACAATATTGTTATATTGTCTATGGTAAAACAAGCACATAAAATATTTTAATAGAGAGAGGGAAGGGGAGGGGAGGGAGAGGGAGACTGTGTGTGAGAGAGAAAAATAGAGGGAAGGAAGGAAAAATGGAGGGAGAGAGAGCGTGGCACTAGGGGGTGAGGTAGGGAAGGGGAGAGAGATAAAGAGAGGAATAGAGAGAGATATGGGGTAATATGTGGGAGAGCCAAAGGGAAATAGGGAGAGAGGGAACAAGGGGTAGAGGGGGGAGATATATAGGGAGAGANAATATAGATGGAGGTAGGGAGTGGGGGGAATAGGGGGGAGAGAGATATGGGGGATAAAGTGATATTTAATGTTAATAGGAATGTGTGCGTGTTCATGTTCCTAATAATGCACATGCATTTTGTTTTTCAATTATTTTTAGGAATGTGCACGCGTTCTTGTACATGTGTTTCTCAGGAACATGCACACATTATTGGGAATGTTCCTACATGGCTTGCTGAGTGGAGGTTCAGGGTTTCCAAACCTGTCATATCAGGAACACATGCACATTCCTAGAAACACACACACATTCCTGCGAGTGCATGTTCCTTCTCACCCCATTGCCACTTTATCGTCCACCAACTTCATGCAATCATGTGTAAGTGGTATTCTATAATACTACTCGATAATATATTGCGATACTTCCTTCTTGTTGTCGTAACTACTACAATATTTCCTTATTATTGAGGTAGTAGGTTCACATGGGTTCCAGTTTATTTTTCTTAGGAATATGGTTGGAGTGTCTACTAATAATCCAACAAATTTTGTAACAAATGTGAATGAATGTAAATAAAAGCATAAAATTTGTGGGAATTTATTAACACATATTTCATTAAATCTGGAATTTAATAGTAAATCTAAAATTTAGACATTCACTAATATTGAGGGTGAGTGCAAGCTAATGATGGTCTCGCATGATGCATTAGTGGCAATGCAAACATGGAAAAACAACAATCTATTAACTTGGAGCGATTATTCAAGGTACTTTTACAATGAATTTGAATATGGTGTAAGAATATAAAACAAAGGAAATTGAATTAGATTTCTGAATATACAACTTTTATTCATAGACATTGTGAATAACTAGGTCAAATTTGATTTTTTCTAACAATGGTATCTTATTTTTCCAACAAAATATAAGGGATAGGTTTTTTTTCATGCATGTGTTGAGTATCTTAATGATGGAATTTCATTACAAAACTTTTATACTTGTAGAGAACCTATTTTTCTTGTGTTGTGTATTTTTTGAAAATTCTTAATATTAATTTGATAATTTTTAAAAATTATCAAAGTCAACATATGCCTGAAATTTCAACATCTTTTGTTCGTGCAGGGTAAGAGGGTCTTAACATGATAAAACATTTTTTTTTATATCGTAGGCATCGATCTCCTATAGTGTTGCATATAACTTATATGAGAATTGGTTAAGCTAAGAAAAATTTATAGCATAAATAAGAGAGGTATGTATTCTAGGATTTTGATATATGTGAAGAAAAAAATAGATTAAAAATAATAAACAATATTAATTTAAAAAAAACTTTATATTTGAAATATGCATAGTCGACTCTATCTATGTCTATAGTTTTGTCAACAACTGAATTTTTTATCCTATAGAAAAATAACGTCAAAAACAAAGATATAGAGGGGTATTCAAAAAAATGGAGGTTTTTATCAATTTGGAAAATGAGTCACCAGGTTTGTCATCCTAAACCTAAATCTAAGCCAAACAAGTCATAATACACCTTGTCAATCCCACCCAAAAAAATTGAATTCAAAATAACACGTGTGCATTCTTAATAGCACGCATGTTCTCTTATAAATCATTTCCTTCTTTATCTCTCTCATCCCACTCCTACATCTACCCCCCCTCTCTATCTCCCTCTCACTCTCCCTCTCTACTCCCCTTGTCTATCTCCCTCTCACTCTCCCTCTCTACCCCCCTTGTTTGTCTCCCTCTCTCTCCCTCACACTCCTATACATAGTAAGGCTTAGACATGGCAAGAATTAGACATCACAAGCCATGGAAATACCTAGACCTAAACCTTATCTTGACATGCGTCATAATCTCACACCCACTCCCTCTCTATCCCCCCCTTATAATATCTCTTTCTCTTTCTCTCTCTCTCTCCCTCCCTCTGCCCCTTTGTCCCTCACTCCCCTCTCTCTTCCACATATCTTCAACCCTTTCTCTCTTTCCTTTTTGTTAGTCTCATTCTCAATCTCTCTTCCCCTCTTTCTCTCTCTATTCCCCCTCTCTATCTCCCTCTGTGTCCCCCCCTTCCTCTCATTTTATCCCTACCCCCCCTTCTATATCTCCCTCTTTGCTTCCCTTCCTCTCACTATATCTCTCTCTAACCCCCCTATTTCTCTGCCTCTCCTCCCTCTCACACTTTGTCTCTACCCTTCCTTTTTGTCTTTCTCTCTCCCCCCCCTTCTCCCTCTTTGTCTCTACCCCTCCTCTTTGTCTTTCTCTCTCTGCCTCTCACACTCTCATGCTCTCTCTCTCTCTCTCATCCCTCTCTCTCTCCCCCCTCCTACTATCTCTTATCTATCTTTCCTACATATACCCCTCTCTCCTACATTTACCTCTCTCTCTACCCTTCTCCCTATTTTCCTCTCTCTCCCTCTCACACACTCACACACTCTCTCTAATATCCTTCTATGTATTTCTCTCTCTCCCTTCCATAAAAACTTTCTACACCCCTATATGTCTTCCTCTCCCTCCCTCTCACACTCTAACACACTCACTCTCTACCTCCCCTCTTTGTCTTCCTATTTCTCCCTCCCACACTTTCTATCCCCCCTCTATGTCTTCCTCTCTCTCTCTCCCACTCTCTCTCACACACACTTTATATCCCCCCTCTATGTCTTCCTCTCTCTCCTTCCCATGCTCTAACACACTCACTTTCTACCTCCATCCTTTGTATACATCTCTCTACCTCCCCTCTTTTTCTACCTCTCTCTCCCTCCCACACTCTCTCACACACACACACTTTCTATCCCCCCTCTTTGTCTTCCTCTCTCTCCCTCCCACACTCTAACACACTCACTCTCTACCTCCCCTTTTTGTCTTCTTCTCTCTTCCTCCCACACTCTCTCACTATATAAAATGTGGTACATTGAAAGGAAAGTCATGGTAAGGAAAGAAATTCCCTTAAACTAGACCTAACAAGAAATGTCAAGACCTAGACCTAGACCTAGACCTAGACTTAGACCATGAACTAGACCTAGAATTTTCCTTTCCATGCCTCACACTCTCACATACAATACCTCTCTATATCCCCCCTCTTCGACCTTCTCCCTCTCCTCATCTCTCTATGTCTCTTTCCCCCTCCCTCTTCCCCTTTTCCCCTCCTTCCCCCTATACTCCCCCCCACCTCTCTCTCTCTCTCTCCACTTGTTGTTAGTCTCACTCTAACTATCTCTCTATTCCCTTATTTATCTCCTTCTCATTCTACCTCCCTCTCTATCTCTCTCCATATCACTCTTGACCTCTCCTATTCTCTTCATATATCTCTCCCTCCCTCCCCTTATTTCTCTATCCCCATCTCACACTCACACATTGTCTCTCTACCCCCCTCCTCCCTCTATATCTCCCCCTCCCTCCCACTATCTCTCATCTCTATCTCTCCTCTCTTTCTCTCCTACATCTACCACCTCTTCATCTCTCTCATTGTTTTTAGTCTCACTCTCACTATATCCCCCTCTCTCTCTCTCCTATACTCTCCCCCCATTTATCTATTATATCTCTCTACCCCCCCCCTTCCCTATATCTTGTTGAATTTTCACTATGCTTGGCTCAAGCAAGAGTTTTATTTCATTTTAGTCGTGTACTTGAACCATAAATAAATGCAACTACACCATTCAAAATTGCTGCAATAACCAAGATCACAAGAAGAAATACCATGTATAAGAACACAAGAAATATCTTGGGAAAACCCTTCTCAACAAGGTAGAAAAACCTGACAATCCTTTGCTATATTCTCAAGTGAATATCCTCCAACCATGAAACCCTAATGCACAAAAGAGGGTTCTCTACTATCTTGAAATTGCGCCCAAGAGAGGTGTGCACTTCAGCCATAAAAGTGTACTTGCTGAAATTCTGAAATGACAAATGAATTGTGTGTTTCCTCAATGCGAAAATCACCTGTATTTATACTATACTGGATAGACCAAAAGTGGTGTCTATTGGAACAATAGGGATGAGCTCAATAACTCAGAAATATAATTATTATTACAATAAACATTAATTATCTTTGACATATGGTGGAGCTGACATGTACCCTTTACATCACAATTAGGGTTACAGGTAAATCTTACTCTAAGACAATATAGCAAGGGATCTAACACATCCAATAATGTTCATCCACTAGGGGCACGCCCACCTGTGCCCAACCACAAGGACATCCTAATCAATAGATCTCTATCTCACTGAGTCCACATGAGAATCATCTAGAGTACCATCTCAAGCCTCACTCAAATGAGTCCACAAGGCAAGAGACCACACATCATAACAACTTAGTCCAGAGTCTGACACACACCTATCACATGCACATATTCACCCCAAAAATGGGTACACATCATTTCATCTCAATCCATAGAGGAATGACACACCCATCTCATGGGAATCCTCATCCCACACAGGGGCATACATCGTCTCATCTCAATCCAGAGAGGAACGACACACCCATCACATGGGCACACCCAACACATGGGATCTCTCACACGTCAACTCAACTCAGTCTTAGAAGAGAACGGGTCCTGCAGGATGTCTCACGAAGCTGCAATCATAAATACTCCCTCTCAGCTAGGGAGGCATTCTCCACTAGCCCAAGTCTCTCATGGAGGTACTCGAACTTCGTCTTGGCAAGTGGTTTGGTGAAGATATCTTCAATATTCTCATGTGTAGGAAGGTACTGCATGTGTACTTCTTTCCTCTGCACCATGTCTCTAATATAATTATATTTTATCTCAATATGTTTCAATCTATCATGAAACACATGATTCTTAGAGAGCTTCACACAACTTTGGTTATCACAATGAATAATGGTAGTATCCATCTCATGATCAATTGAGTCCAAAATTTATAGTAGAAATAAGAGAGGTATGTATTCTAGGATTTTGATATATGTGAATAAAAAAATAGATTAAAAATAATAAACAATATTAATTTAAAAAAAAATTATATATTTGAAATATGCATAGTTGACTCTATCTATGTCTATAGTTTCGTCAACAACTAAATTTTTTATCCTATAGAAAAATAACGTCAAAGACAAAGATATAGAGGGGTATTCACAAAAATGGAGGTTTTTATCAATTTGGAAACTGAGCCACTAGGTTTGTCATCCTGAACCTAAATCTGAGCCAAACAAGTCATAATACACCTTGTCAATCCTGCCCCAAAAATTTGAATTCAAAATAACACGTGTGCATTCTTAATAGCATGCATGTGCTCTTATAAATAATTTCATTCTTTATCTCTCTCATCCTACTCCTACATCTATACCCCCTCTCACTCTCCCTCTCTACTCCCCATGTCTATCTCCCTCTCACTCTCCCTCTCTACCCCCCTTGTCTGTCTCCTTCTCTCTCCCTCACACTCCTATACATGGTAAAAACTAGACATGGCAAGAATTAGACATCACAAGCCATGGAAATACCTAGACCTAAACCTTATCTTGACATGCGTCATAATATCACACCCACTCCCTCTCTATCCCCCCCTTCTAATCTCTATTTCTCTCTCTCTCTCTCTCTCTCTCTCTCTCTGCCCCTTTGTCCCTCACTCCCCTCTCTCTTCCACATCTCTTCCACCCTTTCTCTCTCTCCTTGTTTTTAGTCTCAGTCTTAGTCTCTCTTCCCCTCTTTATCAGTCTCTCCCCCCTCTCTATCTCCCCCTATGTCCCCCCTTCCTCTCATTTTCTCCCTACCCCCCATTCTATGTCTCCCTCTTTGCTTCCCTTCCTCTCACTATATCTCTCTCTACCCCCCCTATTTGTCCCCCTCTCTTGCCTCTCACACTCTGTCTCTACCCTTCATTTTTGTCTTTGTCTCTCCCCCCCCTTCTCCCTCTTTGTCTCTACCCCTCCTCTTTGTCTTTCTCTCTCCCCCTCTCACACTCTCATGCACTCTCTCTCTCTCTCTCCCCCCTCCTACTATCTATTATCTATATTTTCTACATATACCCCTCTCTCCTACATTTACCTCTCTCTCTACCCCCCTCTCTATTTTCCTCTCTCCCCCTCTCACACTCTCAAACACTCGCTCTACTTCCCTTCTATGTATTTCTCTCTCTCCCTCCCGCACACACTTTCTACCCCCCTATATGTCTTCCTCTCTCTCCCCCCCACACTCTAACACACTCACTCTCTACATCCTCTCCTATTCTTCCTCTTTCTCCCTCCCACATTTTCTATCCCCCCTCTATATCTTCCTCTCTCTCTCCCATTCTATCTCACACACACTTTATATCCCCCTCTATGTCTTCCTCTCTCTCCTTCCCATGCTCTAACACACTCACTCTCTACCTCCACCCTTTTTATACCTCTCTCTACCTCCCCTCTTTTTCTACCTCTCTCTGCCTCCCACACTCTCGCACACACATCTTATATCCCCCCTCTTTGTCTTCCTTTCTCTCCCTCCCACACTCTAACACACTCCCTCTCTACCTCCCCTTTTTTTCTTCCTCTCTCTTCCTCCCACACTCTCTCACTATATCAAGAGTGGTACATTGAAAGGAAAGGCATGGTAAGGCAAGAAATTCCCTTAACCTAGACCTGACAAGAAATGTTAATACCTAGACATAGACCTATACCTACACATAGACCTATACTTAGACCATGAACTAGACCTAGAATTTTCCTTTCCATGCCTCACACTCTCACATACAATCCCTCTCTATATCCCCCCTCTTCGACTCTCTCCCTCTCTCTCTCTCTCTCCATCCATCTATTTATCTCCTTCCTCCCTCCCCCTCTTTCCCTCCACCCCTGTCTCTCTCCCCCCCCCCTCCTTCCCTCCTCATATCTCTATGTCTCTTTCCCCCTCCCTCTTCCCCTTTTCCCCTCCCTCCCCCTATACTCCCCCCCACATCTCTCTCTCTCTCTCCCCTTGTTGTTAGTATCACTCAAACTATATCTCTATTCCCTTATTTATCTCCTTCTCATTTTAAATCCCTCTCTATCTCTCTCCATATCACTCTTGACCTCTCTTATTATCCTCCTATATCTCTCCCTTGCTCCCCTTATTTTTTTATTCCCCTCTCACACTCACACATTCTCTCTCTACCTGCATCCTCCCTCTATCTCTCCCCCTCCCTTCCACTATCTCTCCTCTCTTTCTCTCCTACATATACCACCTCTTCATCTCTCTCATCATTTTTAGTCTCACTCTCACTATATCCCCCTCCCTCTCTCCTCTAATCTCCCCCCATTTCTCTCTTTATATCTCTCTACCCCCCTATTGGGGCTCAGAAAAGTCCTATTCTCATCCACCTTTTCCTTCATCATTCTTCACACTTCATCACCCCATTAACCTTTCATGATATCATTTCCATAAATATACTTGGGTTTCACCTTATTGTTCTCCACTTTATTCATTTTAGTATTAAAAGGGCATTTGTGATTAAATGTTAGAAAATCGACATGTTTTTATATATATCTCAAATATGTGTGAGCTTTGTAATGTGTAGGAATATGTGAAGGATTAATTCAAAGGACTTCTTGAATACTTACTCCACCATTTCAATATTTGAGGACATAATTCAAGCCCATTCCAAGGAGAATATCATAGAGATTTGGTTGGAATATCTTATCTAAGATATATGAGAGATATGTTTGAGGATTTGAAGGGATTATATTTTGTAATAATGGGAAATAGGTTGAGAGAAAAGTGGATCTGTAATAATGAGATGGTTATCTTATTTTCAATGCTCTCATGTATAAAAGAGAGTGCTCGCTCTTCATGAGAATTCAATTAGGAGAAATTAGAATTCAATCAGTTGTAAGTAAAGAATTAGAGTAGTCATTAATGGTAGTCATTAGGATTCGAAAGAGAAATGGATTCTTAGCTTTGATTCATGGTTTTGGTTTTCATGCTTTTATTATTTTGTTATGAAGATTGATTTGGTTATT
>SNQJ01S0024125.1:195186-214060 GCA_010110895.2 Picea sitchensis | reverse complement strand
CTCCCCCTCCTCCCTCCCTCCCTCTCTCGCTACCATCACCCAGACCCCCCTAGCTCCATCTAAGCCTACACAAAACCTATGTTCTACCCTTAACCCCATCCACACCCAAGACCTAAGTGTAATATGCATATACCTCTTTTTTTATAATGATATTTTATGGATATGACCATTCACCTATGATTTAATACTTATTTCACATGGTTTAATGATGATTAAGGTACGTTGATTCTTCTTTTTTATTTTAATATAAGCATAATAATTTATTAGATTTGATATTCTTTATTCACAATAAATGTTTGACTCCCTCTCTATAATCACCCTATTTGAATCTCTCCCTATATATCTCTCTCCATCCATATATTTATCTCCCTCCCCCCTCCCTCTCTTTCCCTCCCCCACCCGTCTCTCTCTCCCCCCTCCAAGTCTCATCCTCTATCTCTGTCTCTCTCCCCCTTCCTCTTCTCCTTTGTCCCTCCCTCCCACTATATCTACTATATTTCTCTCCTACATCTACCACCTCTTTATCTCTCTCTCATTGTTGTTAGTCTCAATATCACTCTCTATCCCACCTCTCTCTCTCTACCACCCTTGTTGGTCTTTCTCTCCCACCCTGTCACACTCTCAAACAATCCATATTTACCCCCTTCTCTCTTTACCTCTTGCATATAACCCTCACTCTCTCGCTCCCTGTATCCCCTTCCCTCTCTCTTCCCAAATCTCCCAACCTTTCTCTCTTTTAATCTATCTAACCCCCCCTTCCCCTCACTCTCTCAATCTCTAACCCCCTCTCTATCTCTCTGTTCCTCACTCTCTTTTTCTTCCCCTCTCCCCCTCTCATACTCTCTTTCATCCTCTCTCTGCAACCCCCCTATTGGAGATACTTCACAAACACCTAGTATTTATTTTTCCTAAGGTTTTCCCAATGTTTATTAGTCATTATTAAATCTCCTATAGTTTAGGGATAATATTCCTCTAGGAGAATATTCTCTTCAGTTCACACTTCAGTTCACACTTCAGTTTGATCAGTTGAGTAGATTCTAGATGTCATATTGGGATCATAACCATGAATCATTAGGATCATCATCAAATAATGCACATTGTCCTTGGGATTATCACCATACTAGAGAATTACTCACGATTCCCTAATTATCTCCTCCTAACTTCACTCTATTTCAGTCAGTTAACTGAAGACTGAGAGACTAGTTAACTTAGAGTAGGTGGCAGTTCACTTCTGTAACTACCTGAGAGACTAGAATAGGTGGAATTTTACTCCTGTAATTACTGGTGTGTGTCCAGACCACTCTAGACCACCACTATGGTGCATTTTCTTCTCACCCAGTGTGTATTAGTTGAGTTATACAAAGTATATCATGTGTAAATTATTCATTCATTTGGTTAATGAGAATTCTTCCATTATTTGTCTCCTGCTTCTCTTTTCTCATATTTTCTCTGCAAATTGTGTATGCCATTTTCTATCTATATCTATTATGTGTAGGTTCAACACATTTACACAGTATTAGATATAACAAAATGCTATGGAAAAGACACCAAATTATTTTTGCAGGTACCGAAGATTGAAGACAAAGGAAAAATGGAATTTCCAAAAGAATTCATTCTTACACTGTACAATTTCTTTGCATGGAAGGAGAATATGACAATACATATTCAAGGAAGAGGATTATACAGGTTAACCATGAATACAGAAATCAAACCAACATCAGCCATAGAAAAATCCAAGTATCTAAATCAAATGGATGAAGCATTTGGAACTATTTGCAGTCTCATTTCTCCTGAACTCCTATTTCACATATCCTCTTGTAAAAACCCCAATGAAGTCTGGACCACCATGGAAGGGATTTTGGAAAATAGGATGAGATGAGGGGACACATGCTCGAGGTGTAATTTCTCACTTTGGATCCAAAAACCTTCGGAAATATCCAATATTTCCTTAACAAATATGAGGATTTATTGCCGTAACTCAAGGCTTGCGGGGTTGATAAATATAAGGAAGAGAAAAAAATGGTTCTTACCATTCTCTCCAAACTTGGTCTATAATACTCAATGTTTTTATCTACATTTAATTTAGTTGGGCTCGCCTAGAGCCACCTGGATGATGCCCTCTCTTAAGGCCTTTATTGAATCTCTAACACAAGAGTAGAACAAGCTCATCAATATGGTAAAAATCAAAGGCCAAAAGGTGCATGCACTTACTCTGCAAGATGTTAGCAGTCATCAATATCAGAAATTTAAAGACAAAGACAAAAGGAAATCACATGCAAATCCAAAGAAGGAAGGGTACTCAAAACCCTTCAACGATGCCTCTAGATCGAAAGGTGGAAAGGGAAGAAAAGGGGAGAAATGCACTTACTTACATAAATGATTCCATCTAGAATCCACATGTATGAAAAAAAAGATAGATAAAATGGCCCAAATAATTCAGCAAAACAACCTTGGATATCACATCCCTGAGGGTGCCAAGAAAAATAAGCCAGAAGATAAAAAAATCTAAAAAAGGCAATTCTAGCCATGCTTTGATTTCCATAAAATCTTGTCTCGATGATTGGATCGTAGATTAAGGTGAATCACACCACATGGAAGCCAAAAAAGAAGTCTATTCTTCATTGGTTTCATGCAAAGGTCCTACTATTTTGATGGGGGACAATTCTCCAATCGAGGTCACTGACAAATGAAGAATTGAACTCACAAATGAAAGCTTTAAGAATGCGCTACATGTTCCCAAACTTTCCTTCAATATTCTTGCCATGTATCAGATGAAAAACTTTGGCACTAGAAAGAGAGTCATATTCACACCTGATGCAGTGGATATCTATGACATGCAAACTAATTCCAAGGTTGCTACCGGTGAGGTAAATCATCAATCTTGACCGACTACACATTTTCTGAATTTATTGAACTAGATTCTACATTACTACTTACCCATACTGATGAAAGTAGTAGGATATGACATGAAATGTTCAAGAATTTAAATTTATGATATATGAAACATATTAGCAAGCAGGGAATGGTTGATGTTCTACCTGACATCTACTTCTCCAAAGGAATTTGTGAGGGATATGTTCTTGGAAAACACCCTCAAGAGAAATTCAACAAAGGAAAGACTCAGAAGGATTTCTTTCCTTTAGATATGATCCATAGTGACCTCATGGGCCTTTTTCCACATCCATCAATCACTAAAGCAAGGTACATGCTCATTTTTGTTGATGATTTTTCACGCTTCACCTGGATTTTATTTCTTAGGAAAACATCATAGGTTTTTCAACACCTCAAATATTTCAAAGCCATTGTTGAGAAACAGTTAGGAAAGAAAATCAAAGTCCTCCGAATAGATAACGAGGGAGAGTATGTCAACCATAAGATACATAATATTTTTCATGAGGTCGAGATTCAGTTGCAACACACAGTTCCCTATACTCCGCAACAAAACGAATTTACTGAGTGAAAAAATAGATCTCTAAAAGAGATGGAATCTTGCATGCTACATGCAAAGTCACTTCCACAGAGATTATGGGTTGAAGCACTTAATTGTGAAAACTACATCCAAAACATATCTCCCCATAGATCTATCAAGGATAAGACCCTGTACAAGGCTTGGAGCGGCCTCAAACTAGAGTGACCCATTTCCATATTTTTGGTTCACATGCATGGGCCATGATTCTCTCTAAGAAGATAAAAGAACTTGATCGACAGAGAACATAGTGTATATTTTTTGGATACCCCGACGGTGTGAAAGGATACAGACTCATTTATCTTTCCTCAGACCGGTTCTTCATTGAGTGAAGTGTCCAATTCTAGGAAAGTGTCTCACATGTACCTCAATAACTGCATGCAGACACTTTTGTTCTTCCACCTGTCTGAGATGATGAGCATGCACATATTGAATCTTCTTTATATGAGAGTTATTATTCATAGGATTCAAATGATCTAGATACATATTCAGTATAGTTAGATGCATAGTCAGTGCATGCAGATGCATATACAGAGCTTGAACAGAGGCCCAAGTGGGCCAAGACTAATATTTAGGATGCAGGAGATAATTTTGGGGATCCAGCTGATACTAGGAGGAATAAATATTATTTTGAGGAGTCTCCTCTTGCACTCACTGCCACTGAAACAATGCCACCCATGCACATTTTCTTGGTTTAGAATTTAGATCCACAGTCCTATGGCGAGGATGATGGAAATCCCTTTTGGGAATCCACCATGCAGGAAGAGTACAAATCCCTCCTCGAGAACTATACTTGGGGTCCGGTTCCCCTTCCTTCAGGAAGGAAACTTGTCAAGTTCAGATGGGTCTACAGGACCAAGAGCATAGTGGATGGACATGTTAGCATATACAAAGCCAAGCTAGTTTCCAATGGATTTCAATAGGTGCATGGAATTGACTATGATGAGACCTTCACTCCAGTAGAAAATATGGATTCCATATGTTTGGCACTTTCCATTGCGGTATCCAAGGGATGGGAAGTCCATCAGATGGATGTGAAGAATGCATTTCTTCATGGTGATATCTATGAGGAGATCGATATGGAGCAACCCTAGGGATTTGTGCATGATTTATTTTTGGTCTATCAACTGAAGAAGTATCTTTATGGCCTTAAGAAAGGCATGAGGGAATGCTATTCAAATATGGAATCCTACCCGTTTTCATAGAAATTTGTATGTTATAAGTTAGACCTGGATTTTTACATGCTCAATATGGTTGATTCACTTCTATTCCTAGTTTTATATGTTGATGATTTGTTGACCACTGGTTGCTCGGCTTAAATGATTAATGCAGCCAAGAGGATTTTGCATGACAGGTTCTTGATGACGGACATGGGTCCATTACATTTCTTCATTGGACTCAAGATCAGTCAGGATGCATCAGACATCAAACTGTCTTAGGCCAAGTATGCATGAGATCTCCTTGAGATATTTAAGATGATAGATTGAAATTCTGCGCCAAATTGTTTCCTATCAGGAGTTAGACTTGAGGATGGAGGGGACACTCCATTGGTTGAAATCACACTGTACAAACAACTAGTGGGGATCTTGTTTTATCTCACACACTCCAGACTAGACCTCTCCTATGTAGTTGGAGCAGTTTTAAGGTTCATGCAGGAGCCGCATGAGATACATTGGAAGGCTGCAAAGCATATACTTTGATACGTACATGGAACCATCACCTTTGGGATTCACTATGTAGAAGACTCTACATTGGACCTCATCGGTTTCACTAATTCCTACTGGGATGGTGATAACATTGATCGCAAGTCAACATTTGGTTACTCACTCAGTCTTGGTTCTGGGCCTATCTGTTGGTTGAGCAAGAAACATGCTACTATTTCTCTATATTCAACTGAGGAAGAGTACATAGGGGTAGTTAAGATAATCATTCAGGCTATGTGGCTACAATTTTTTTTCACTGAGTTGTGAATTCATTTTCATCGACTGATCATCATCTGGTGTGACAACCAGAGAACTCTAAAGTTCTACAAAGTTCCAGTTCAGACGTAGCAGACGAAGCACATAGAGATCCACATGAACTACATTTAGGACTTACTGTACGATGGGATCATTGACCTATAGTTCTGTCATTTAGAAAAACAAATTGTAGACATCTTCACCAAGATCTTCACTGAGGAGAAGTTTCATTCTCTACGTAGTCATCTTGGAGTGAAGGACATAGTTTCCTATAAAATGTTGGTTCTTTTGTTTTTACATACATTGTACTTTGAGGGGGGGGGGGGTGGTTTCCCATGAGGTTTTCTCCATTTCCTCTTTTATTTCAGTGTATATTTTGTATTTGGGTACCTAACATGGTCTCATTTTCGGGACCAATTCTTTATTTTCACCATGGTGATGTTCAGAGGAGGTGTTGGAGATACTTCAAAAACACTTAGGATTTATATTTCCTAAGGTTTTCCCTATGTTTATTAGTCATTATTCAATATCCTATAGTTTAGGGAGAATATTCCTCTAGGACAATATTCTCTTTAGTTCACGCTTCAGTTTGATCAGTTGAGTGGAGTCTAGAAGCCACATTGGGATCATCACCATGCATCATTGGGATCATCATGAGTGAATGTGCATTGTCCTTGGGATTATCACCAAACTAGTGCATTAATGATGATTCCTTGATCTGCTCCTCACTTCACTCTATTTCAGTCAGTTAACTGAAGACTGAGAGACTAGTTAACTTATACTAGGTGGAAGTTCACTCCCATAACTTCCTGAGAGACTAGACTAGGTGGGAATTTACTACCGTAACTGCTGGTGTGTGTCCGGATCACTCTAGAAAACCACTATGGTGCATTATATTCCCCCCCAGTGTGCATTAGTTGAGTTATACATAGTATATCATGTGTACATTATTCATTCATTTGGTTAATGGGAATCCTTCCATTCTTTCTCTCCTACTTCTCTTTTCTCATATTTTCTCTACAAATTGTGTCTTTCATTTTCTATATAGATCTATTTTGTGCAGGTTCAACACATTTACACCCCCTCCCTACATCATAAGGAAAGAAATGGCCTTGAACTAGACATGTCAAGACCTAGAACTAAACCTAGACATAGAAATAACTAGACATGGAAAGACCTGGAGCATGACCTAAACCTATACGATGACCATGACACAGACCTAGACCATGACATAGAGATAGAGATATATCTATACTATGACCTAGAGCTTGACGTAGACCATGAACTATACCCCCTAGATCCATCTAAGCCTAGGCATAAATTATACTCAACCCTTAACCCCCTCTACACTTGAGCCCTGAGTGCACTATGCATATATATTTTGCACAACCCTCACACCCACATCACCCACATATTGGTGCTCTAACCATTGTTCTATCCTTGAAAACACTTTCAATCCTAACCCCATAGGTCTTAGTTGTCTCCATACCCCTATACATATTTATTCATAAATATGTTTGGTCTATAATAAATGTTATATCCATTGCATTAAGAGAACACACGGGCTCTTGTGATTTGATAGAGTTCTAGTTGTTTCTCATTTATACTCAGTAGGAATGCACGCACGTTCCTAGAACACGCATGCATTCTAGGAATGCATGCACGTTCCTATAATGCACACATATTCTAGGAATGAATGTGTGTGTTCCTACTGGGAATATTTTGGTGCCAAGCACACTCCACTGTCACATCTAACTCAAGGCCGACAAAAAATTCGCGACATCTTGACACAAAAATAGCGTGCACCGACATGTTTTTCTTATTTTATTCTTTTTGTTTGATTCAAAGACAATTGTTTTCTATTTCCAGACCATTCTAGGAAAAATTGGAAGACAAATTTGTCAAAGTGGAATTGGAATTGTTGTTTGTATCTTATTTTGTCTACTTGGAATTGGAAGACAAATTTGTCCAATTGGCAGTGTTGTTTTTTTCTTATTGTGTCTTCTTAGAATTGGAAGACAAATTTGTCCGATTGGAATTGTTGTTTTTGTCTTCTTGGAATTGGAAGAAAAATTTGTCCAATTGGAATTGTTAGTTGTGTAATACCAAGACAAATTTATCCAACTGGAATTAGAATTGGAATTGGCATTGGAAATATTAGTTGTGTCTTCTTTTGTAATGCGAAGACAAATTTCTCCATTTGGAATTGGAATTGTTAGTTGTGTCCTATTACATATTACAAAGACAAATTTGTGGTGCGGTGTTTGGAAGCCAAATTTTCTCTTTAAACATGGGGAACCAAAGTATTCGAGAAAGAAAGTCCTCAAGAAAAGAGAAATCAATCGAAAAGGTAGAAGATGAAAGAGAAAAGGAAAAGTTATGTATGTCAAAGTGTAGGTTTTCAAAAGAGCGAAATCCAATTTCTAGTGGAATAGGTGCCATTGTTGTCTCTCGTCCATCACCAGAACCAAATTGAAAGAGTTCATTAGAGAGAAATCCAACTAGTATATCAACAATACAACTTGTTGTGGATGACCAGATGATGGAATATTTTCTTGGAGCTGATTTTACAATGGATGAAATTAAAGAAGAAATTGGTGTACAACATTGTGGTGAAGAAGTTTATATGGTGCAATATATTGTTGGAAAGTCAAATGTTCTAGAAACTAGTCAATCCCATGTCCACTCTCCTCCCAGAGTTGATCCGCCAGTGATTGAAGGGGAAAGAACCACAACATTGTTAACTCCATAATAGGGAAGTCAAGAGTGTCAGAATAAGGGTTCATCGTCCCTACCTAGATTGAGCATTGTGAGACAAAGAACTCCTAAATGATTTCAGGTCGATGAAAGTGGTATATAATCACTTGAAGTTAATTTAACTAACTGTAGTATTCATTATCACTCTTATAAAATTATTAAAGAATATTTTGAACCAAAATCGGATGCTGCTAAATTTCAGTGATTTTTAGCTTTGTTAAAATATAGAATTTTGACTCTTGTTAGGAGAATTTTATGCATTAAAACAATTAAAAGTGTAGAAACAAGTCATCATATTGTTAGAAACCTTGTATATTATTTTCAAAGAATTGGTAATAAATATCATTCTAAAGACCACAATGCATCCTGATGTGTCTTGTCACAATCAATTGCTAGAAAGATCACAAGAAAACATCGTTTTCTACAAAAAAACTCTCACTTATTGAAATGCAATGTCAAGACCCTTAGAAAGTATTCTCATATATGAGATAACCTCGACAGAGGTGGCCCAACAAATTTGTGGGCCTTCACTGGTAGGCTACCTCGTTCTGGCATGAAGTTAATTGGAGAGGTTAAGGGACTGGTTCAGGATTTATGGCATGAGAACGCTAGGCCTTCTTCCAACCAAAAATATGTACTAAAATTTAGAAGGGGATCTAGGGACCATGAACCCCATATTAAACACTTTATTGAAATTACATAGATAGAATTGTATGAGAGATTCATAACAATACATAGTGCATTTATATTGGGCCAAGATCTTTCCATAAATGCAATCCTTTGTATGTTCGAATAAACAAAAAATTTAACACATGTTGTTGTAGATATCATATTGAATATGGTTACTATTATGACACACACACACACACATATTTGTGTTTTTCATAACACCCTTTTGTAGGAATTCTTAATTATATTGTCGTCATCATCTTCTAGAAACTTTATTCACAACATCTTGTGTACAAGGATAAATGATTTTACATTTTATCAAAAAACATGCTTATATGGGACATGCCCTAGGTGCAGTGTAATGACATTATTGAGAAAGTGCATCCATCTAAGTGATGAGTATGAATTGGGAAGGAAGGAGGTTACCTTGCAAATCTTTAAATATGTCACATATGATATTGATGGAAGACAGGAAGGAAAAATATACAATTGGTTACATCCCATGTACGAGTTTGTGACTTCCTGAAGGACTTTGTTGAAAAGAAGAAAACATTTTTTTTCAACATGTCCATGTGGCTCAATGGAAGGAAGAACATTTTATAATATGCAAAGATACAATTCCTATTGGTACTATGTTATCGTGGTTTATTTTTCTGAGAACTGCACCCTTCAATCGAAAAATGAGATTCAAATCTGATATTATCACTCAAAGAAAGTCAACATAATGGTCCATATCACATACAACCATGGACCGGATAGTAATGACCAAAACAAAGTTATATTGAAAGAGTATCACTTCTACATAAGTGATGATCGGTGCCATGAATTAGCCTACGCACAACATTTTTTTTAGTTATTCTACAATCACCATAAGGAGAAGAACATATAGATGGATCAACATTGGATTTGGTCATATGGTTGCGCAAGCCAGTTAAAAATGCTCGTGTATTTAAATGGTTGTGTATGTTGCACAGACAACTAAAGGTACCACACATTTGGAACTATTTTTAGTCTGAGCATGGGAAAGGGGAGCATGATGGAGTAGGTGCATGCATAAAAATAGCGTTACATAGGAAATTAATGAAGTTTACAACTACTTCCCTCATTTGAGATGTGAAATCCATTGTTGAATGGTGTTATTCAGTAATGGGAGAGGGAACAGGAACCAATGAAGACCAATTACACAAGAAAGAACATGTACATAGATATTTTTGGGAGGTGGTCGATGTAGGTCGATCATAGTTGTATGAATGAAAAACAATCTAGGGAAATCATGGATTCCATTCTGTTAGAACATCAGACAATGAAATAGCTCAAATATGGATGAGAAAACTATCTTGCATATGTCGTCCATGTAGTAGTAATGAATGGGATGATTGTGAGTCGAAAGAATGGGTTGATATATGGGATCATGTATCACTCCCCATTTGTCAAAGTATAACTATGGAATTATCCAAGTTTGAGGTAGACCAATCAAGTATTTCAATATATTATGATCTTGTCTCAGATCGTGTACTGCCAGGTTCTTTGAATTCTTCCATTAAATTTTGAATAACTAGCATCAATGTTTTATTCTTTGGTAATTTATTAGACTTACATTTTGGCACTCCATTTTTTTCATGGAACATATATGTAGTGGTTTCCCCAAGAGAGAATGAATGGGGCACTGATTATTGGTTGGAACAATGCTTAGAGGAAAACAAGACCCTCATGTGATCAGTAACAAACTCTGAAGGCATTGAATTTTTGATTGGGTCGATGGTTATTAAAGGAGAATATCTGGCACAGGATGAAAGAACACAAAATAAAGGTGGTTATGTATTTCATTATTATAAACCAGGTCAAGTTTTATACCACTTTACAAACTTGGTTATTGGTACAAACCTCCAACTACAAACAATGCCAAATAATAACTCATCAAAGGTATGATACATCTTGCCTTACTTTAAGAATGGGAGTTTAATGGAGATCGTTAGTATTAGAAGTGATCCCTATGGTCTACTTGAATGACCATAGGTATTTAAAAGGAATAACCTTGGCTTCATTTTATGGTTGTTATGGTATTTTTGTATTTCCATGCCTTGCCTTGCCTTGTCATTCCATGCCATGCCATTCCTGTCCATGCCTTTCCTTTCCATGACATGCCTTTCCTTTACTTCACTTTCCTTTCCTTTCATTTCCTTTCCATGCCTTACCTTGTATTTCCATGCCATTCCATGCCTTAACTTACCTTTCCTTCACTTTCCTTGCCTTTCTTTCACTTGTCATGCCTTCACTTTCCTTGCCTTCACTTTCCATTCCTTCACTTGACTTACCTTCACTTTCCATGCCTTCACCTGCCTTGCATTTCCTTCAGTTTCCTTTCCTTCACTTTCCTTGAATTGCCTTCACTTTCCATGCCTTCACTTGCCTTGTCTTCACTTTCCTTTCCTTGCCTTCACTTTCCATCCCTTCACTTTCCTTGCCTTCACTTTCCATGCCTTCATTTTCCTTGGCTTCACTTTCCATGCCTTCACTTTTCTTCACTTTCCTTCACTTGCCATGCCTTCACTTGCCTTCACTTTCTATGGTATTATTGTATTTCCATGCCTTTTCTTTCCTTGTCACACCATGACTTGCCTTTCCTTTTCACACCATGCCATTCCTTTCCTTGCCTTTCCTTTACTTCACCTGAATTGCCTTTCATTTATTTTCCATTCATTTCCTTTCCATTCCATGCAATGTCATTCCTTCACTTGCCATGCCTTCAATTTCCTTGCCTTGCCTTCACTTTCCATGCCTTCACTTTCCATTCCTTCACTTGTCATTCCTTCACTTTCCTTTTATTCACTTGTCATGCCTTCACTTTCCTTGCCTTCACTTGACATGCCTTCACTTGCCTTTCCTTAACTTGTCACTCCTTCAATTTCCTTTACTTCACTTTCCTTTCCTTACCTTCACTTACCTTGAATTTCCTTCACTTTTCATGCCTTCAATTTCCTTTCCTTCACTTTCCATGCCTTAGCTTTCCATGCCTTCACTTGCCTTCACTTTATATGGTATTATTTTATTTCCATGCCTTTCCTTTCCTTGTCATGCCATTCCTTTCCTTATCACGCCATTGCTTTCCATGTATTTCCTTTCCTTCACTTACCTCGCCTTCACTTCCTTCACTTCACTTTCATTTCATTTCCTTCACATACCTTGCCTTTCCTTTGATTTCCATTCTTTCACTTTCCTTGTCTTCACTTGCCATGCCTTCACTTTCCTTCACTTTCCATGCCTTCACTTTCCATACATTCACTTTCCTTAACTGTCCTTCCCTTGCCTTCACTTTCCTTGCATTCACTTTCCATTCCTTCACTTTCCTTTTCTTCACTTTCCATGCCTTAAATTTACTTACCTTTCATTCAATTTATCCTTCACTTGCATTGCATTTTCTTCACTTTCCATGCCTTCACATGGTTTGATTCAATTTACAACTGTGTTCTTTTCATTGATATAAGTAAGGGTTTGATTTAGTTAACATTAGTTTGTTTTCATTCCATGCAAGTTTGATTGGTGTGATTTTGTTCTTTAGGTTTTAGGATAGTGTTAGTTAAGGGTTGTTTCCTACATATGAATTACATGATAACCTTGAAATAAAAGAATTACCCCAGGTTGACAATTGATGTATTAGATGTTTCAATTATACAATTTAATACACCAACATTTTGGCATCATTGTCAGAGAGGTTATTGAAGGTGCAAGAGCATTGCTGACATGCTATTGATAAGTTTCATGGTATTTTGGGTGTATGGATAAAGAAAGAGAAGGAAGTGGTGCTAAACCCATAGGTAGAAGGGTCATGGTGGAAAGAGAGATTAGGACCAAGGACAAGTGACATTTATCCAAGAAAATATCCAAGGCAAAATCATCGGTTTCAAAAGCAGACTGTCAAAATACTAGGCCAAGGAAAAGAGTTGATTCCCATTCTTTTGTTTGTGGTGGATCATCTATATTAGCAGTGGAAGTGGAATATCAAGGTTTGACAGAAGGCCCATAGGATATCGATGAGAAAAATCAAGAATATCAAGACTCAAGTATGGAGGTCGATCATCCCATTAACATTCTGTTGGCACAGGGGCAGACCTAGGGTTCAATGCTACAACAACGCACCAACAAAACCCTAACTACCGGCCCTTTCAGCAACACCTTCGAAGTAGATGAAGTCTCACTCAAGGTAGAGGCAGGGTGATTGCAGAACTCAGGTGTCTGCAACCTTATATGGGATCCAAATCTGTGATTACACACTTAACAAAGCACTTAGCATCAATAGTTCACCTAGAATTAACCCTTATCCCACTCCGCAGATAACACCGAGCATTGCAGTATATACTTAGATCTAAGATGATTTAGCACTTATAAGTATACAACAAACTGGATCTGGTACACCAAGCACTTAACAACTTCATACACATCAAAGTTATCATCTATACACATATAATAAGCACAAAGCATAAGTAAATCTATCTAAACATGTCATAGAGTTTAGCAAGAGAGGGAAAACACATGTAAGTAACAACACAAAGAATGATACACAGATTTACATGGTTCACCCCCACCCTGGGGCTACGTCCACCAACTCTTCATCTCTATTATTGTTGGCCAATCGGTTACAACCATAGAGCCTCAAAAACCTACTCCACGTAGTATAGGAGATCTGTGCAGCTCGCTAGATCCTCCGTCCCCAAGTAGCTCTAAGCATAAAACCTTCTTACAATCCATGCACTCAGCACTTACAATACTTGCACTCGGATATGCAAGTATATCACATAGATCAACTCTTAGCACTAAGCCACTTATCAAGTGTCCTCAAAAAAGTCCCCTCTTATATAGCCTAGACTTCTACTTATGTATTACAAAAAGGGGCCTAAACATGGGTAAACCCATGGGCCGACATCCCGGTCTCTTTACATTATCCCCAAAAACCAAAATAGGACCCAAAAGGGGGTCTAACTTCCATGATCTCTACTTCGCCTTGTGCTCCATGTTTGACAAGCTGTCAAAGTGCCAAAAATGGTCAAATATGACCAAGTGTTCCTCAAAACTTGGTCAAGGGCCAACAGGCCCCCAAAACTCACCTGTGACTCATCCCAAGTCACTCAGGTCTAGGAAACTTTTCCTCAAAGGTCTCGAGATTCTTCAACTTATATTTGTGATACTACTTCTTGCTCAGTGAATTCCTGAATAACCGCTTCGCTAATAGGTCCTTCCAGTTGTTGCTCGACTGTAACAACTACTTTTTATAGTATTGTTCCTTGGCCTTCAATTTATTCAAATAGTATATAGGCCACCTCCTAGTTCGGCTGGAGTTTTTGGGTGAATTCCATCAATTTGTTCTGTGTGGTAAGAATGAATTGTTGGGCGGTGCGCTGTTCCTAGGATCTCTTCATCCTCTCAATGGGCGACAAGATCTTGAGCTAAGCCTATACTGTATCTGTGTACTGCTTTGCTTCCTGGAGTTGGGACTCCAATTTCTTCAACTCTGGGTCTTCAGATAGTTGTTCATATATCTGCGCGCTTCTGCTACTTAACTGTTTTCATTCTGCAACAAGTGTTTTAATCCTCTTGACTGCGCTCTGAGAATTCAATTCTTGTTGGTCGCGCACTTCTTGCGGGGTACTTGGTATAGTTTGAAGCTCTAATTCCACAACCCTTTGTTGAAGCTACTGAATAACTTCAACAAGATTCATCACTTGATGTTCGAAGGGTTCTTCTCTCTTTTGTTCTAAGCTAGTGACGGATTGGAATGCTCGGTTAACTGCTTCTTCCATCCCGAGCTGCTTCGTGAGAAA
Source organism: Picea sitchensis (assembly GCA_010110895.2). Taxonomy (NCBI): domain Eukaryota; kingdom Viridiplantae; phylum Streptophyta; class Pinopsida; order Pinales; family Pinaceae; genus Picea; species Picea sitchensis. The sequence continues at coordinate 199,394 of SNQJ01S0024125.1, read as the reverse complement.
TTTCTCTTTCTCCTTTTGGATCTTTCCTCTATCTTATTCAAATTTTTCTTGGAGAGCATCCTTCTCTTGTTGCATGGCTCAACGTTGTTCTATGAGTTCCTCTTGTAATTTATTTAAGGCCGGAGTAACCTGTTCTTTTTTTTCCTGTGTGTGTCAAAGGCGTACTTCGACTGTATCAAGAATCTTGCAGAGTTGAATTGATTCTTCTCCCACTTCTATTGTTCCTTCTGGCATAGGTACAATAGAGATTACATGGCTAGACTGGAGTGCCTGCTGCACTTCTTGGAGCCCAATTTTGATCCTGTTATATATCTTCTCCTGCTTCACTTCCTATTTTTTTGTTATCTATTCTATGGCTTCATTCATAGTTGCGAGGAGGAAACTGAAGTCATCCAAAGTGAGAGTGGTTTGCATCTTAGTTATGATTGCTTTCGATTTATTCCGGGAGGGAAACTTCGGAGGTGACCCTTTTCTCTTATTTATAACTTTGACCTCATCTTCCAGTCTCTGTTCGACTTCCTCTAGGTCTTTGCCATCACCTCCTTGATATGGTGTGATGGAAGTTGTCCTTATAGATCTGTTATCTACATCCTTAACCTCTTCAGGATTCTTTGTCTTCTTTGTCTTACTGGGCCCAGGTGTGTCCTGTGCAGCTTCTGGGTTGTTGATGTCTAAAATTTCTACTGGATCTGCTGCAACAAGGAGGTCCACCGACCATTCCTTGGTGATCTCTTCTAATTCTTCTTCTATCATCTTATAATAGGATTGAAGTTGTTCTTGGTGCTCATCGGCACGTGGAGTTAGGTATATAAAGTGGCAGTCCACGCTGAACTTTATTAGAGGTCAGAACCTTTGTAAAGTGTTCAGGGTTATGCAAGGTTCAACCCTTATAGATACTTTCAATTGGTTATAATACATGTGGAAAATGACATTCGATTGCCATTTCTTGTTCATGTTGGTCGAGTACCACAATGTACTGAACTTCGCGGCTAGTGGCTCAAAGGGGTCGAGGTCTGGGAAGGTTGCGCCTTCCGGTAGCTCTCATAAAACAAAATCGATCAGTATCAGACTCCAGCTAAAATGGAATTCATTCCCCTGATCCTGGGCTTCTCCACAGTTAATCTCTAGCTGGTTTACTAGGTACTTCGTCCAGTTCATATGTAGTCCCTTTGCACATTTTCCTGCGAGGTCAACTACGAAGCTTGATACTTGTGTAGGTTGATTCTTATGTACCATATTTCCTGCAATCAGTTGACATGTGAGGCACACTGTGCCACTTTTGATAGAGGCTACCTTGTAGCCTTGCGCACCCTTCTCAATATTTCCATAAGCTTCTTTAATATTCTGTGAAAGAGCATGGTCCTCGGTATTTCCAGGGTAGTAATCTTGGGGATTAGGGCCCTACATGCTAAGCTTGGTGATCCTATTGATTAGTTCTGGATCAATAGTTATGTGACAGTTCAACCACAGGTATCCTCCGTGGTAACTTTCTAGCAACAATTTTACACAAGCATTCACCTCCTAGTGTTTTCCGAAGTGTGGTATTTTCATAACATTGAGAAAAGTAGACTACGTGATGTTCATATTCCATTTCTGAGGGACAATCTTCGAATTCTTACTCTTAGTTCTTTTCAAGTACTTATATGGGGAAAGCATGTTGTAAACCTTATGGTCCCCTAGGTTGAAGTGGAAAAACTTCAACGTTGTAACCTTGTCTTGATATGCGCAGTAGGTGCGTACTTCTTTCGGTAGATATGCACTGACTAGGGTGTATTCAAAGTCTCTAGGGACACTGTCCCTGTTAATCGCACCACTCAGAGGGGGTATGTAAGCTAGTAGGATGGATGGCACTAACTTTGTGTTGGTTATGTCATCTTTATTCTTAGTTCTCCTTTCCGGGCCGGCTTGTGATGCTCCTACTCAAGCAATCGATGAGGAGGCTTGCACTCCTCTCGTCGATTATGCTTGGACTTTGGTGGACATTCCTCTTTCTAACATGACTCTCTCAGTCATTAAATCGAGAAGGACCTATGTGACGGATTCCTCAACTGCGGTGAGCTCATCGAACATACTCTCTTGAAAAAGAGAATTGGGGCACGATGATCTCAGATACTGCACTAGGATGAACAATCTTCTTACAATGATCACTGTATATGAGTTGGAAAAAGTGTTCTTTAGGCATGGCGCAACGATTTAAATAGGAAATTCGTCAATGGTCTGCTTGCAACAGGTATGAAGCTTCCATTATTGTAGATCTGTCCATTATGGTGAGGTCCAACATTTTGGCGATGATCCTTTAATGCTTTTCTATCCATTCGGGGTGGAATTCGAACGGGTATATCCATCCAACAACTAGATTGCTTCGCCATGATGAAGTGTCATATGTCATTGTTCTGATATCTCAACGAAGTTTAATTCTTGTGACTTTTCCTTCTATAGTGTTCCACCTGGGATCTCTTGTAACTTTTCAATCTTTGCCTTTTTCTTACTTAATTTTCTATCCTTCTTCCCGGTAGTCTTCAACTCGGTCGGTCTTTTCCCATTCTTATTCCTATCTTCTCTCAACATAGTCACTTCATACTGCTGAGATTCTTTCTTCAGATCCGAGGGTAATACTCCTTCAACATATGGATTAGGCATTTCAGTCTTCTGTGGTTCCTCTAATGCTCTTATAGATTCGGCGTCCAAGTCCCTAGTGTCTAATAGCTTATATCTATTCTCTTGTTATTCCTTCAAGTAGGCGATCCTTCTAGTCATAAATTCCATGAGTTCTTGCTTCTTCTATTCTAGGGCTTCCTTTTCTTCTTTTCTTCAGATCTGGTCTTTTTCAATCCATATCTTTCCTAACAAAGCTGGAAATGGAGCACGGTCCTCAATAAATTTAATAACTTCGAATTCTTCCTCTATCGAAGCTCCATGGGTACTCATAACTATTTGGGTAATCCTACCACATAGGGTTACCATTTTTCCTTTGAACAATCCTATTTTTCCTAGTGAAGGAACCATAACAAGCCTTCCTAGGGTTTCCCAAGTGCTTTCTGTCATAATTTTCACTTGCGTTTCTTCATCCAGAGCATAGTCAATGTCGAAGTCTCATATTCTTACTTCGATTTTCTCCTTTTCTTTGAATATCTCTGACAAAATGGCATCTTTATGTTCATTCAGGGTTTCTTTCATTTTCAGTAACATAATCTTCGATTCTTTCTAGGGTTCTTCTATAATCTTAGTCTCTTGATCTCCTTCAGGGTTTGCTTGCTCCATATTCATCTTTTCAAGTCTAGCAATCATTCTAGGGAAATCCAGTACTTCATGGTCCATAGCCTTACAACAGAGGCAACTAGGTTTTCTCCCAGGGCATTCCTTAGAAAGATGTCCTGGTCTTATGCAATTGTAACAAAGATTTAATCCTCTCTTTCTTTTCAATGATCCCCAACTTTTTTTGTACCACACGCTAGGATCATAATGGCTAGCCTGCAAAAATTTATTTCTAGGAACCTGCATCCACTCATAAGTTCAAACATTCTTTCTATGCATAGGTATAACATATCTTTCATTATTCTTATCATATCTATTCATATCAAACGTTCTTTCATCTAACAATGCCCTATATTTCAATCTAGGACAAAATCTATCAAGCATACCTAAATTCATGCTTCAGAAACAAAAATTTCTACGTATTGAGCACAAAGCTTCTAGATCTAAAACCTTTCACTATTCTTACCTTTATCAAAGCACAAATCTTATAGATCTTACCTCTTTTCTTGAGATCTGGCTTCTTTTCTTTAGCACAAAGCTTCATAGGTCGAGTAGAGTACTATGCATCAGAGCGACAGATCTATGCACAGAGTTTCCACAAGTTCAGGATGAATCTTTGCACAAAGCTTCTTCTTCCTTAGTTCCCAGCAATCACAATTTCAGGTCCCAGCAACATAACCATTTGTTGGCATAGGGGCAGACCTAGCGTTCAACGCTACAAAAACGCACCAACAAAACCCTAACTACCGGCCCTTTCAACAACACCTACGAAGCAAATGAAGTCTCACCTGAGGTAGAGGCAGGGGTGATTGCAGGACTCAGGTGTCTGCAACCTTAGTGTAACATCCCGCTCTGGCGCACTTACAAACTTATTCTTTGAGGACACTTGCTCGCAAGTGATCCGGATTTTTATGACGATAAAACTTTTTCTCTCATTATGATGCGTTAAGTTA
>SNQJ01S0024125.1:137666-195176 GCA_010110895.2 Picea sitchensis | reverse complement strand
AGACACCGAGTCGAATAGGCTGTTAATGTTTCCTTGTACATACACAGACACACACTTCTAAAAACTAAAAAAAAAAATAAAAAAAAAAAAAAAAAATTCCACCTGTATATTTCAATGGTTGTCGTAACGAGGCGGTTCGTTACATGTTCAAACATTCTTTCTATGCATAGGTATAACATATATTTCATTATTCTTATCATATATATTCATATCAAACGTTCTTTCATCTAACAATGCCCTATATTTCAATCTAGGACAAAATCTATCAAGCATACCTAAATTCATGCTTCAGAAACAAAAATTTCTACTTATTGAGCACAAAGCTTCTAGATCTAAAACCTTTCACTATTCTTACCTTTATCAAAGCACAAATCTTATATATCTTACCTCTTTTCTTGAGATCTTGCTTCTTTTCTTTAGCACAAAGCTTCATAGGTCGAGTAGAGTACTGTGCATCAGAGCGACAGATCTATGCACAGAGTTTCCACAAGTTCAGGATGAATCTTTGCACAAAGCTTCTTCTTCCTTAGTTCCCATCAATCACAGTTTCAGGTCCCAACAACATAACCATTTGTTGGCATAGGGGAAGACCTAGGGTTCAACGCTACAACAACGCACCAACAAAACCCTAACTACCAACCCTTTCAACAACACCTACGAAGCAAATGAAGTCTCACCTGAGGTAGAGGCAGGGGTGATTGCAGGACTCAGGTGTCTGCAACCTTAGCTGGGATCCATATCTATGATTACACACTTAACAAAGCACTTAGCATCAATAGATAACATACAATTAACCCTTATCTTACTCTGCAGATAACACAGAGTTTTGCAGTATATACTTAGATCTAAGATGATTCAACACTTAACAACATACAGTAAACCGGATCTGGTACACCAAGCACTTAGCAACTCCATACACATCAAATCTATCATCTATACACATCTAATAAGCACAAATCATAAGTAAATCTATTTAAACATGTCATAGCACTTAGAAAGAGAGGGAAAAACCATGTAAGTAATAGCACAAATCATGATACACATATTTATGTGGTTCACCCCCACCCTGGGGCTACATCCACCAACTCTTCTTCTCTATTATTGTTGTCCAATTGGTTACAAGCACAGAGCCTAAAAAACCTACTCCGCACAGGACAAGAGATCTGCACAGCTCACTAGATCCTCCTTCCTTGAGTATCTCTAAGCATAAAACCTTCTTACAATCCGTGCACTCAGCACTTACAATACTTGCACTCATCTCTGCAAGTATATCACACAGATCATCTCTTAACACTAAGACACTTCTCAAGCGTCCTCAAAAAAGTCCCCTCTTACATATCCTATACTTCTACTTATATATTACAAAAAGGGGCCTAAACATGGGTAAACCCATGGGCTAACATCCCGGTCCCGTTACATTATCCCCCAAAACCCAAATAGGACCCAAAAGGGGGTCTAGCTTCCATGATCTCCACTTCGCCTTGCGCTCCATCTTTGACAGGCTATCGAAGTGCCAAAAATGGTCAAATATGACCAAGTGTTCCTCAAAACTTGGTCAAGGGCCAACACACTCCCATTGGCAACCCTCTCCTATATCAAGGGAGTGTTGTAGGTCATCCCTCGAAGCTACTAGAAAACTCCCTATGATCAATGGATATTCCCAGGCCAGATTGGTAGAGACTTTGCATCTTGTGGAAGAAATACATGGAAAATGTAAATGGAAATGAAACTATATCTACTTTTGAATTTCTAATTGGGGATATTCCAAGGCATGTACCAATGAAAAACATTCCCATGTCTGCACTTCCAAAATTTCATGACATGAAAAGTGAGGACCTAGATACCTTCCTATTTGGATTTGAAATTATGTGTCAAAGTTATGACTATAATTCAAAAGATCAGAAGTTGAAATTGTTCCCAACCACTTTGATGGGAGATGCATTGAGATGGTTTATGGGCCTCGATGATGACTCAATCACTTCCTGGGATAATATGAAATAGATCTTTCTGGAAAAATATCAAGAATCAAGACTACTGCAGAACAAGAGACAAGAGAGAGGAACTCTTCAAAATGTCTTAGAAGGAGGAAGAGAGTTTGGAGTAATATGTTTAATGCCTCTGACACAATTTACAGAGATCTAAATAGAGTGATTTGGATAAGGATATATTGAAAACAATCCTAATTCGATGGATGAGAGATGACTGTCTATATATGTTGAATTTAATGGGGAAAGGATATACATCAAAGGAACCTTTTGATGATATTGTGTCTTTATTCCTAATAAGTTCAAGAGGATCATCAAGGAACAAAACCCTAGCATGGGATTCCTTTTCCAACATATATAAATCAGCCAACGAAGGAGTAACAAGGGAAGAAATAGGTAACTTGTTTGAAAATTTTAAAACCTACATTCTTATCTCTTTAACTACACAATTGGATGTATTGTAGGTAAAACAAAAGCAGGATGAAGTAGAAAAGGCATTGGTAGTATTATGTCCCAAATACAAAGATACGCACCCTCATAAAGAATGCCCACTTGACAACATGGAAGTATGTGGAATTTGTGAACTCAACCACCCAACAAAACTCTTCCCATCATTGCCAGGATTGAAAGCAATATTCTAGGGATCGAGTGAAGAAACAAAGCAGACATATTTTATTTCCAAAATGCCATGGAAGATGCTCTTAGCAGGTATGATTCAATATTCATCCATGTTTTTCAATAATTGGAATCATATGTATAATCTGAAAATTCCACAATAGGTCCAATACCCTTTGGCCCCATGGAAATTTCCCAACACACCCCAGATACAATATCCCACACCCTGGATATAGTATCCAAATCAAAGTTTTGCATGGTCCCAAGGATGGAGAGGTCCTCCCTTCCAAGGAGGAAATTTTCCAATTCAAAATCAAATGCCAGTACAACAACATCCCTTACCATTCCCACCTAGGGTACTACCAAGCTACCCTCCACTACGTCCCCAACTACCTGTCCAACCTAACCCAAATCCAAATAACAAGATAGTGCAATAGATCGAAACCCCAATCTTCCCCACATATTTCATCTCCCCTATCAAATGAAATGGTGCATAATTAATATTATGGAGAATAATAAATCAAGAAGCATCACCTTTGATCACATAACATGTAGAAATAGACTCACCTAAGAAAAAAACCCCAAATTGTGAGAAATATAAGGAACAACACACTAGACCAAATTATGTTGAAACTACCGATACACAAGATGAAACTCATAACATTATTCCTCTTGAAACTGCCCCATACCCAGAGAGATTAATAGTTCCTAGAATCACTCTTCAACCTGAGTTCAACTTTCTGGAAGAACTGGGAAACCTTTGTTTTAAAATTCCATTGTTGCAAGTCATTAAATATATCTTTATCTACACCAAAATAGTGAGGGATCTGTGTGTTAAAAGGTTTGGTAGGAAACCTAGGGACCCACCCACAATTAAGGTATTAGGAAAAATACCATAACTCAAGATGGGAAAAACCACACTTGTTAAATATGATGATCCTAGGAACCCCACAATAACAATCCATATCAGGAAAATGATAATTCCCAATACCCTAATCGATCTAGGCACTGCAATAAATATCATAACTAAATAAATTACAGAATTTTTGGGACTTACCAACATAATACCCACCCCCTCTATGTTGTAACTTGTCGATTGATCGAAAATACGACAAAAAAGGGTTCTAGAAGATATTGTCTTATCCATGGAATCCTATGAATACCCAACAAACTTCCTAGTGATGCAACCAAAAACCCATCTAGGAGGACATCCCATGATCTTAGGTATACCTTGGTTGGATATGGTCTATGCATTCATTATATGCAAGTGAAGGTCCATTATGATATCTAATGGAAAAACCACAAATAACCTCATCCTTTACCCCCTTGCCAAACTGATTGAAGACCACGACAACCCTTTATGGGATGAACTTGAACCAGAAGAAGGTGGCATACAACCAATTGTCACAATCAGTAATGCTCTTTGTTTCAAGTATGAGACAAAAGATGATACTATCAACAAATTTATTAGTAACCCCTCATCTATAACCCAACCAACATTCCATCTTTTAGATTCCATAATGAATAAATCTGACCAACAATTTCCTGTTGATGATTCTAATTCAAAAGAAATACCTACAATCTCGAGCAATAAAAGTGTCCTAATCAATATTGAGCTAGGAAAATCTCTAAACATTAACCTGAACATGTCCCCCACATAAAAGAAAGGTTGATTCAAATACTACATGACCAAAAAAATGCCTTTGCATGGTATTACATGGATATGAAGGGTATTCACCTTGATCTGTGTATCCATTGTATCTATATTAAAGAATATTTTCGATCTATTCGCTAACTGCAACGTAAAATGAACCCAGTCCTGAAAGATATTTTAAATTAAGATCTCTCAAAACTCTTAAATGCTAATTTCATCTACCCAATCTCAGACAGTTAGTGGGTATCCCCAATGGTCAATGTGCCTAAGAAAAACAATAAATGGAGAATCTATGTTGACTACATAGAGCTAAACTAATCCACACAAAAAGATCATTTACCGTTACCTTTTATTGATCAGGTCCTTGATTCCTTGTCCGACAAGAAGTTTTTTCCATTTCTTGACAGTTTCAACGGATATAACCAAATCCAGATAGCTTTTGAAGATCAGGAAAAAACTACCTTTACTTGCCCCTGGGGAATAGTTTCCTACCGAGTCCTCCTATTTGGGCTTTGTATCTCACCTGCTACTTTCCAACAGGATATATTGGGCATATTTTTCAATTTGGTTAATGAATCTCTTAAGATTTACATGGATGATTTCACTCCACATGGCGATAAATTTGACATGGCTCTAGCTAACCTTGAAAAAGTGTTGAAACATTGTAAACAAACTCATATTTCTTTAAGTACCAAAAAATGTCATATGATGATGGATGAGGGAGTTGTACTCACGCATTATATCGCTTATGTAGGGATACATGTGGATCATGCCAAAATTAAGGTAATCCTAAAAGTTCCTCCTCCAAAATTAGAAAAAGAGGTGCGTAGTCTATTAGGAAAAACTGGTTATTATCATTGTTTCATTGAAAACTATTCAAGGATCACATCTCATTTATTTGCATCTCTTTCGAAGGATAAATTTTTTATATCAAATGACAAATTCCAAACCACTCTTACAAATATGAAGAAGCACTTATTTGAAGCACCTGTTTTGCGAGGGCCTGATTGGACTTTTCCATTCCATATTTCTACAGATTCCTCACATATTGACATTGGTGTTGTACTAGGACAACATGAAGAATGGAACTCATATGCCATCTATTACATCAACAAGAATTTTATTCCTACCAAGTTAAAATATACTGTAACTGAAAAATAATTCCTTGTTGTTGTTCATGCTATTAAATGTTTTTGGCATTATATCCCAGGCTATCAACTATTTGTACATACAAACCACCCTGCCATCAAATATCTAATGAATAAATCTGTCACACATGGTAGAGTTACTAGGTGGTTACTATTACTACAAGAATTTGACATCATTGTTGTGGACAAGCCTGGAAAGGATAATGTCGTTGTAGACTTCCTTTCTAGGCTTACCAACAATAATGATGATTCTCCCATTGAGGATTCATTTCCTGATGAAAACTTATTTGTAGTATCTACTCACTCATCATGGTATGCATATATTGATAATCATCTTTCTATAGGAAAACTTCCACACCACCTTTCCCCTAGAGAGCGGCAAAAACATATTTAGTAGAGTGCTTGATATTGTTGGATAGGTGGTTGTCTCTTTCATATGGGCCCTAACCTTAAGATCCAAAAATTTATAAGAGAAGATGAGATTCACGACATCCTAAAATTATGCCACAATTATTCTTACGAAATACACTTTGTTGATAAAAGAACAAGGAACAAAGAACTTTGCATGGGATATTATTGTCTTATACTATTCCAGGATGCCAAAAAGTATGTACATGGATGTGACAATTTACAACGAATTGGCCAACCCATTAAATCAAACAAAATGTCATTGAAAGTTCAATTGGTCATCAAACCCTTCAAGAAGTGGGAAATTAAATTTTTGGGGCCCATAAACCCCCCATCTCGCCAGAAGTTCTACATCTTGGTATGCACATACTACATCACCAAATGGGTAAAATACAAGACACTCATCAAAGATATTGAAAAAGATGCTGCATAATTTTTGTTTGAAGACATATTTTTTTCTCTTTGGAGTTCTAAAATAAATAGTAACAGATGGGGGACCTTACTTTACTTCCCAGCTAATTGCATAACTCACCAAGAAGTACAATATTCGCCACAGGATTACTTAACCTTACCATCCACAAAAAAATTCCCAAGTCGAAAGAAGTAATAAAGTTATTGAAGGAATACTTACTAAAACCGTGGCTATTCACCATTGTGATTGGGATAAATGGTGACCAAAGGCCCTTTGGCCTACAAAACAACATGGAGAGACACCACAGGTTTTTCCCCATTTGAACTTGTGTATAGTAAGAGCCATGCCTTCCCCATTGAATTTGAAATAAAACATTAAAAACTGCTTTAGAAGTAAATCTGGATCTAACCACAACAAAGAAACACCCTCTATATCAACTCAATGAATTAGATGAAATGTGCTTGGCTATCACACATAATGCTGACCTTCTTCAACAACAACACACCAAGTGGCATGAAAAAATTATTAGAAAGAAGGTGTTTCAAAAGGGTGATTGGGCACTATTATATGATTAGATTTAAGGGTTTCAAGGGGAAGATTTGCACTAGATGGTTAGGCCCTTATGAAGTAGACATTGTTTTCAATAATGGGACTGTTAAACTCACAACCATAGATGGCTCAAAGATTTCCCTACTTTCTAATGTCCATTGTCTTCAGTTTTATCACCAAACACATTTTAGGGATTCATTTGTTTCTCATATTAATTCAAATTGAGATTTCAAAATGATTGGGGTCTAACACCATTCTACAACACCACTAGTCACTTAATAATAATAATAATAACAACAAATAAATAAATTGATCTAAATGTGAAAAATACCCTAGAGCACAATTAGATGGGTGCTAACTGAAAACTAGCTTCTTGGCATTTGACATTTAAAATATGTGTGTGTCTGTGTGTGTGTATTCTTTCATTTTTTTTTTCTAATAATGCAACATATTTCCTTGTCAATACAGGTCCATACTGCTACAACCCAATGACACTCTCTCTTCATTATGGAACTCAATTGATGCAAATCATTCCTTGTTGAAACTCATTTTGTTGCCACTTGATGAAACTCGTTCTGTGTTGAAAGTCATTTTGTTGCAACTCACTCCTTGCTGAAATCCATTTTGTTGCAACTTACTGCAACTTGTTCCTTGCTAAAATCCATTTTGTTGCAACTTGCTACAAATTGTTCCTTGCTGAAATCCATTTTGTTGCAACTTGTTGGAACTCATTCCCTGTTGAAATCCATTTTCGCTGCAACTTGTTGAAACTCACCTGTTGCAACTCATTATTTTTATACAATTCATCATCTTTTGAAACTCATCTTCCACATAATATAATGAATCTCTTTCCCACTAAAACTCACCCATTGTTGTGACTCATTTTCTACATCGAACATTACAACTCACTTGTTTTTACTCATAATTGTTTCAGGGTGCAACGTTCTGTCACAATTCTCTGGTCAAGTGCTGAGACTTGGTATAATGGTACTGCAACTCTACATTTAAAAAAGGATGTTGACGTGGATTTTGATAACATCATACATCATGTCATTATATTTATTCACACCTCGACCACTGCCTATACCCAACTACCGACATGTTTGACGTACTTTATGGTAAGTAAAAAACATGTACATCTTTCCCATCTACTCACATAATTTTTAGTTTTGAAGTGACATTTAGACTTGTGTCGTCAAACTTTCCACCTCAGTCGAGGATTACTCCAACTTTTAGTTGGGGGGGGACACATCATTCTATCATATTCCATATTTATTACACCAAACATATCACATTGTCCTATCATAACGATATGAAATTCCCATTGTGTTCCATTATTACTAATTACAACCCAAACCACCATACTCTTGATTTTCCTAATTTACCAATCCACCTCCAACATTTGACTGCATGTACACGTCTGCAACTCACTTTGTTGAAAATCCACAGACATAAATCTAGGAAGAATATCACTACCTATGATGGGGGGCTCAATAATTATTCACGGTCCTAAATCGCTTGGTTTGTTGTACAACCACTCCGGGGCCTACAAAACCTTCTAGAATGCGGGTTGGGTAACATTTTTCGAGAAATCGCAGGGATTTATTGATGATGTGTCCCTCGAGTTTTCCAATAAATTAGTGTTGGTTGTGGATCCTGATTATCTTCTTGATTCATAGGTTTTTTTTAGTCTTTCTTGGACCCCATTCCCTAACGAAGGGTGTGGGAGGGATTCCCCTGCACAACTGTCGCCATGGGGGTCCAGGGGGGGCGATGAAAACTTTTTGTAGCCCCCCCTGGTGGGGGATTCAGGGGAAATTCCCCCGAAGTGAGATATTGGGAAAATTTTCCTTGTAATATACTGTTATTTTGTATTCAATATGGACCGTTCATTATAAGGTTGCAAATATAATGGTAGAAGTTATTTTAGGGATTTTTTTCCCTAGAAGGAAACCTTCTTTTATGAGGGAATTGTATTGTAATTTTGTATGTGTGTGATTATTGTATTCTAAAAGAGGATACTATGAGTGGAAAAAGAGTAAGTTACATCAGTTGAGTTGTAGGTTGTATGCCTTCACTTTTGTTGGATAATAAAAAGGAAGGACCTAACAATTTATCTGGTGGAGTATCCCATATTGGGTGAACCACGTATATATGTGTGTCTCTATTGCATTATTTCAACATTTGTTTTATTTTATTTCTCGAAGACGATATTATTTTTCTAACAATTGGTATCAGTGCGAAAGGTAACTCGTAGGAAAAGAGGTTTCCTGGTTTGAGTGGGAGCCATGGAGGAAGATGGAAATTTTAGGGTCGAGAAATTTAACAACCAAAAATACTAGTTATGGAAGATGTCGATGGAAGATTATTTATATCAGAAGGATCTATTCCTACCATTGGGAGGAATAGAAAAGAGACCAACAACCATGGAGGATGAAGAATGGGAGGTTCTCGATAGAAAGGTACTAGGAACGATACGACTGATCTTGACAACATAAATGGCTTTCAATATTTGAAAAGAAAATACAATGAAGGATCTGATGAATGCATTGGCTAACTTGTATGAAAAACCATCGATGTCCAACAAGGTATTTCTAATGAAGCGATTATTTAATATGAAGATGTCAGAAGGTGGGTCTGTTGCAGATAATTTAAATGAATTTAATACGGTTACTAATCAATTATTTTTTGTAAAAGTGGACTTTGATGATGAGGTTAGGGGTCTTCTAATATTGTTCTCATTGCTAGAAAGATGGAATGTCATGGTCATGGTAATAAGTAACTTTGTCTCTCGTTCAAACACTCTAAAATTTGATGATTTTGTTGGTGTTATCCTTAGTGAGGAAATGCTACGGAAAAGCAAAGGTGAGACATTAGGTAACGCGTTAAACATGGAGAATAGGGGAAGACAAAAGGATAGAGGAAAGGGCTCAGGGAACCGTGAGAATTATAGGAAGGGAAGATCCAAATCCAGACTAGGAAAAATAGAGTGCTGGAATTATGGAAAGAAAGGATATCTGAAGAAAGACTGCAGAGCTCCAAAGAAACAAAGAGATGGACAATAGGAGAAAAATCAGGAAGTAAATGTAACAGGTGATGTGTCACAAGATTCTTTGATTCTCTCTGTCGATAATATTTATGAGTATTGGGTAGTATATTCAAGGCCTTCATTTCATGCCACACCCCATAGGACATATTGTATAGATTATGGTCAAGGTGATTTTGGACAGGTTAATTTGGGGGATGATGCACCATGAAAAATTGTTGGAATGGGAAAGGTAGAAATAAAGAAAAATAATGGAAACCAATGGTTGTTGAAAGAGTTAAGACATGCTCCATATCTAAGGAAAAATCTAATTTCAACAGGGTAGTTGGAAAGTGAAGTTTGTATATCCATATTTATAAATAAGGCGTGGAAGGTCACCAAAGGATCATTGGTGATAGAAAAACGAGAGAAGGTAGGTACATTGTATTTATGTACTGGTAATATTGATTATTCTATCTATTTAGCTTCTACATGAGTGGATACAGCTCTTTGGAATCATAGGATTGGACACATGAGTGAGAAGGGGATGAAGATACTTCATTAAAGAAATTTGTTTCCAGATATTAAACAAATTGGTTTGGATTTTTGTGAGCATTTTGTTTATGGAAAACAAAAGAGAGTCATATTTATCAGAGTCGGAAAAGAATAGAAAAGAGGAAGGTTAGAGCTTGTGCATATAGATGTATGGGGACTAGCTCATGTATCATATTTTGGTGGCTCTCATAATTATGTTACGTTTATTGATGATGCAACTAGAACAACTTGGGTTTATTGCATTCAACAAAAATATGATGTTTTTGATAATTCTAAGAAATGGAAAGATTTGGTTGAGAATGAGACAGGAAAAAAGTTGAAGTGTCTCAGTTCAAGCAATGCAGGTGAATATTGAATCAAGGAGTTTGATGATTATTGTTCAACCATGGGATTCGTAGAGAGAAAATAGTTCCAGGAACACCACAAGAAAATGGTGTGTCAGAAATGATGAACAAGACAATCATGGAGCGTGCAAGGAGTATGAGATTACATGCTGGGTTTCCCTTACATTTATGGGAAGATTCTATAGATACTAGTGTTTACTTAATAAAGAGAGGACCTTCAAGCTCTTTTATGGTGGAATTCTAGAGGAGGAATGGACACGTAAAAAGGCAAACTATTTGTTTTTGAAAACTTTCGGTTGTAAAGAATTTGTCCATATTGATAAAGAAAATATAACAAAGCTTGAGGAAAAATCTAAGAAGTGTACCTTTATTGGATAGAATGTTAATGATTTTGGTTATCGCTTATGGGATTATGAAAATCACAAAATCATTAGAAGTAGAGATGTCATATTCAATGAGAAGGTCATGTATAAATATCAGTTGCAAGGAAAGAAACATGACAAAGAAAAACCAGAATAAACAGTGCTTGATGAGATCACTAAAAAATAAATTCCAAAGGTACCAGAAAATCAAAATGTACAACAACAGGAGTAGAAGGTACATCAAATTCTTGCAAGTGTTGTTAGAATATCTACTAGGTTAAGTATACCCCCTGAACGATACTCTCCTTCATTGTATTATTTATTTTTTATTGAGTCTGGTGAACCAGAATGTCATGAAGAGGAAATGTAGGTAGACACTAAAAGGAAGTGGGAGAAAGGCATGCAAGAGGAAATGGATTCCCTGATAAATAAATAGACTTGGGAGTTGTTTAGTTTCCTACAAGGAAAACAAAATTGCAGAATAAATGGGTTTACGAGTTGAAAGAAGAATATGGAGGAAAAAAGAGGTACAAGGATAGACTTGTTGTAAGGGGGTTTGCAGAAAAGAAAGGTATATATTTTGATGAAATATTTTCTCATGTTGTTAATATGACTGCAATTAGGACTATTTTAAGTCTTGTGGAAGCATAATATTTTCATCTTGAACAATTAGATGTAAAAACATCTTTTCTCCATGGGGATTTGGAGGAAGAGATTTATATGCAACATCCACAAGGGTATGAGGTCAAAGATAAGGAATATTTGGTATGCAGGTTCAAGAAGAGATTGTATGGACTAAAGTAAGCTCCAAGGTAGTGGTAATTGAAGTTTGACAGGTCTATGATAGAACAAGGTTATAATAGATGTCATTATGATCACTGTGTTTATTTTAAAAGGCTATAAAATGGAAGCTATATTATCTTGCTATTGTATGTAGATGACATGCTTGTTTCATGGTCTAATGTGCAAGATATAAATGTGCTTAAGAAGAAACTAGCTAATTCATTTGAGATGAAGGATTTGGGTGCTGCACAAAAAATCCTTGGTATGATAATAACAAGAGACAAGAAAAATCACAAATTGACATTATCTCAGGGGGAGTACATAGAGAAGGTGTTGGAGAGGTTTAGAATGAAGAATGAAAAAGTAATTGGTACACCTTTGGCCAACCATTTCAAATTAACCAAGGAAACATGTCCCAAGACATAGGAGGATATAAAATACATGTCTAGGGTCCCTTATTCATCAACAGTTGACAACTTGATGTATGTGATGGTTTACACAAGACCAGATATTGCACATGTAGTGGGAGTTGTGAGAAGGTATATTGACAATCTACGTAAAGAACATTGGGAGGTAGTAAAGTGGATTATTAGGTATTTGAGAGGTAATAATACCCATGCATTATGTTTTGGAGGTTCAGACATTGATCTACAAGGATATGTTGATTCAGATATGGAAGGTGATAAAGATAGCAGGAGGAGCACCATAGGGTATGTTTTTATTGTAGGTGGAACAACAATAAGTTGGATTTCAAAACTAAAAAACATTGTTTCACTTTCAACAATGGAAGCAGAGTATGTTGTTGCTACAGACACTAGTAAAGAGATGATTTGGTTACAGAGGTTTATTGGCGCAAACCCCCTTCCCTCCAAAGGGTTGCTTGACCTCCTTGTCTAGGATCATTCAAGTGGCTGAACCAAATGGTTCATGGGGCTCCTGATGGAACCATTTTAACTTGACATAGGCCCTTCACTTCCTCTGCGCGGTTATGTAGCACCCATGAACCCTCTCCTTAGTGATTTCCAACTCTTAATGTCAACACAACTAGCTCCCCGTGCTAGTATTCCTCCTTGATGTGACCATGGTTTATGAATGTGGGTCAACTCCCTTCGTGATCCCATGCTCTAGAACTATCCTGAACTACTTGCTCCCTTTTCCCTGATTTCTGAATCAATCAATTCTTAGGGACCAGATCTACGGTCCATGTTCTCCTCGCAATCAATGGATGTGATCAACTTTGAAAGTTCGGACTTCACGAATCCTCTCTTCTCCCGACTCTGCTTTTCCTTACATGCGTATCAACAAAGTACTGATCTATCACCATGCATCCTCCCTCAATGGATGACTAGGATTAATTTTCTACCCAGTTCTTCGGGCGTTCTCCTCTTGACTTTCTCTAAAGTGTTCTTCCTCTGAAATGCTTGGATCTATGCCACGTGCCCTTCCAGATCCAACGGTCTGTACTGAAATTTCTCTTTGCGACTTCGCAAAGATCTTCGTTTTCTCTTGGCAAACCTTCTAAAGTTATTTCTCCCGAACCTCTCAATATTTTTCCACCTGTCTTCTCCTCGACGATGGATTTATTTACTGTCTTAGAGACTTTAGCAAGTCCTCAACTCTTTTGCACACTTAGCACAAATATTCCTTTCCAGACTTAGGTTGTTCTCAAAAACTTTCTACACTCCTTGCAGAGTTCTACACAGACTCTTCTGTGACTTTGCTCGGCTTGAAACCCTCCAAGGTTCCCAGTTCCTCTACGTCCTTCAGTGGAATTCTTCTTTCCCTCCTGGCAGTCTCTCGCTCTGCTTCTTGAGATTGTAAGGAAAACTTACAACACCTTAGGCGCACTCCTTGCACTTAGCTTAGTTCTTCGACAACTTCTTCCTTAGCCTTAGGGAAAGGTTTAAGGCATATTCTTTCCTTTGTCAATTCACTTCTTTCAAAGCCTTCCTTCACCATAATGTTCAACAATTTTGGGATTCTCCAACATCTCCAACCATGTTGCTTTTGTGCATGCTCACACTAGCTTGATTCCCTCTTGTCAGAGTGTTTTAGAGTGTTCAGTAATTCTAAATTGTGCTTCTCCCAACAAAGTATTTCCTTCCAAGGTACTTGACCACCTTGAAATTTCTCCCTGAGTCTGTAAATAAATCTAGTGTTCCCTCCTGGAAACTTCTCTTTTGAATCCACTAAGTTCAGACATGCACTCCTTGCATCAACTCACATAGTTTTCTTTCTCTGTCGTGCACTCCTTGCACTTAGCCTGGAGAACCAGACTTAACTCAACACACTCGTGGATAGAAAACAACATCTCTATTCCTGTAGATGATTTCTAACATTCATGTACAACTCACAAACATGTAAATGAAATTCATAACACAACATCCATTACACAAAAATGTAGAACAGGAAAAACTGTCATTTTCTATTAATGGTAGAACATCAAATTACAATGGTGGAGTCTGAGATACAACTGAGTCCTGGTTCTATGTGTTTCTCTCCCTACAACCTGACCTATCCAACCCAACCAACATTCTACTTGGAAATAATACAAAGATTTATACAAGAGGGGCTTGACAAGCTTCCCTCACAAGCTAAACTAGTGGTGTCAAATCACCATTCAAAATGCCTATCGAAAGGGAAAATTACAATGATGGAAATCTGCTCCAAATCGGATGAAAATCCATTCTGTTTTCAACCACTTAATGGAGAACTTATCTCTAGCTTATGAGAAAGCACAATTTCTCTCTTCCAACTTGTCTTCATTAAATTCCTGGATCGCACGTTGGATTCTCGAGGAAAATTGAGAGGGTGAAGCCTCTCCTTCCTTAAATGCGCACCATGTGTGAAATATGACTCGCGTGTGTTGAGGTGGATTGATGCTCCTGCATCATACTCCACGAATATGAAAATCATGAGCTCCTGCTCATGAGTTTTCCAGCGTGGTTGAAATCCTCCTAGATCCCAAAATTTCTCTTGGATTTGTCTCTCAACTCCTCTGCTTTGATGCTTTTGCTCCTGCATCATCTGCACTGCTCATGCAAGTTTCTTGTTTCTCAGATTCCTCATGCTAACCAATTCCTCTGCCGACTCCAACATCATTTTCCTTATCTCCTCAACTACTTCGTCTAGCTGATCTATCGACTGACTTTCTTTCTGCAGACTAGCTTGTTGAAATCCTCCCTTGTTCATGGGTAGATCATGTTGATTTCCCAAGTCATCTTCTCCATCTCTTGTGGCCTTGAATTTCCACTCTATTGCATCCTCCACTTCTGTAGTCTCAATATTGAATTTTCATTCAACTACTTCCTATGACAGATCGACCCCTATCATTTTCTCGACTAGTTCTGTTCCAACTTCCACCAATTGTAACTCATGTTGGTGTATCTTCTCTGGCATGACTATCTCTCAAAAGCCACCTTCTGGTTCTGTATTTCCCAACCAATCCTCCAGTTCTTTTAACTTCAATTCCCACTAAGTGAGTAACTCAATTGGGCGTTCTCCTTATGTTGGGACAAACATTAGTATATGTTCCTCTTCTTCCATGACAGTCTCAACTTGTTGTCTCCCTATCGCATCTACAACATTTGTGCTAACCTCTCCTCGAAATCTTGGTAGGAATATCTCGACTCCTCCAATGATCAGAACGCTCCCCTGATCCTTCTCTTCGACGGTGGAAGTTTGCAACTTCTCATCATATCCATTCACACGGATCACAACTCTGCGTGAATCTCCATCCGAGTGAGGTATTCCTTCTACCTCCTCTTCGTATGTCAACATCCTCTGGTGTCAACTCTCAAATGATCTCATATATTCATTCTTACCCTCCTGGAAATTTGGGACGTCTCCCACCTGGACGTCTCCTCGATGCACAACTAGGATTAATTTTGTACCCAACGCTTTGGGAGTTATCCTCTTGACTTTGTCTGAAGGTTTCTTCCTCTGAAATGTGTGGATCGTTGCCACGTTCCCTTCCAGATCCAATGGTCTGGAATGAAATCGCTCTTCACAAAGATCTTCATTTTCTCTCGGCAAACCTTTCGAAGTTCTTTCTCCCGAACCTCTCGATCTTTTTCCACCTATCTCCTCCTTGATGATGGATTGATTTACTATCTTCAAGACTTCATCAAGTCCTCGACTCTTTTTCACACTTAGCACAAATTTTCCTTTCTAGACTTAGGTTGTTCTCGAACACTTTCTGCACTCCTTGCATAGTTCTGCACAGACTCTTCTGTGACTTTGATCATCTTAAAACCCTCCAAGGTTCCTAGTTCATCTACATCCTTCAGTGGACTTCTTCTTTTCATCCTGGTAGTATCTCTCTCTGCTTCCTGAGATTTTAAGGAAAACTTACAAAACCTTAGGCATACTTCTTATGCTTGGCTCAGTTCTTCTATGACTTCTCCCTTAGTCTTAGGAAAAGGTTTAAGGAATCTCCTTTCCTTTGTTGACACACTTCTTGCAAAGCCTCCCTTCACCAGAATGTTCATCAATTCTAGGATTCTCCAACACCTCCAACCATGTTTCCTCTGTGCATGCTCACACTAGCTCAATGCCCTCCTGGAAGAGTGTTTCAGAGTGTTCAACAACTCTAAACTGTGCTTCTCCCAACACAATCTTTCCTTTCGAGGTACTTAACCGCCTTGAAATTTCTTCCTGATTCTGTAAATAAATATGGTGTGTCCTCTTGGAAACTTCTCTTTTGTCTCCACTGAGTTCATAAACACACTCCTTGCATCGGCTCATAGATTTTCCTTCTCTGTCGTGCACTCCTTTCACTTAGCCTAGAGAACCAGACTTAAATCAACACACTCGCGGATAGAAAACATCATCTCTATCCCTGCCGACAATTTCTAGAATTCATCTACAACTCACAAACATGTAAATGACAGTCATAAAAAAACATCCATTACACAGAAATGTAGAACAGGAAAAACTATCATTTTCTATTAATGAAAGAACGTCAAATTACAATGGTGGAGTTCAAGCTACAACTGAGTCTCGACTCTCTATGTTTCTCTCCCTACAACCTGACCTATCCAACCCAAACAACCTTATACTTGGAAATAATTCAAATATTTATACAAGAGGGGCTCAACGAGATTCCCTCGAAATCTAAACTAGTGGTGTCAAATTAACATTCAAAATGCCTATCGAAAGGGAAAATTACAATGCTGGAAATCTTCTCCAAATCAGATGCAGATCCATTATGTCGTCAACCACTTAATGGTGACCTTATCTCCAGATTGTGTGAAAGCATAATTTCTCTCTTCCATATTGTCTTCATTAAATTCTTGGATCGTGTGTTGGATTCTCGAGGAAAAATGAGAGGGTGATGCCTCTCCTTCCTTAAATGCACACCATGTGTGAAATTTGACTGACACATGTTGAGGTGGAGCGATGCTCCTGCATCATGTATGGAGGAATTGGGAAAGAAGCAGGAGAATAGAAGGTTGTACTGTGACAATGAGAGTTCCATTCATCTTTCAAAGAAATCATCCTTCAATTTGAATACTAAGCATATGTAGCTCAGGTACCATTTCATACGATCCATCTTGGAAGATGGACATTTGAATTTGGAAAGATACATACTATCTAGAATCTTGCAAACATGTTAACAAAGGGAGTAACCAGGGATAAACTTTGTTCCTGATCAATTTCAGTTGGCCTTCAAGCATGAAGGTGAAGATGATAAATTTTCTAGGTCTAAGGTGTAGTATAGTCTAGCAGGTACAACAATATTAGAGTTATTGTGAATAGTCTCCAAGTGGGAGATTGTTGGTTGTGGAGCTTGATTATATTCTTGATTCAGAGGTTTGGTTCAGTCGTTCTTGGACCCCATTCCCTAACGGGGGGTGTGGGGGGGATTTACCCCAAAAAAATGTCACTAAGAGGGTCCAGGGGGGGTGGAGAAATTTTTTTGTATCCCCCCCTGGTGGGGGATTTGGGGGGTAGCACCCTCGAAGCAAAATATTGGGAAAAATTACCTTTTAAAATATTTTAATTTTGTAGTCAATCTAGACCATTCATTATAAGGTTGTATATATGACGATAGAAGTTACTTTAGGGATATTTTCCCTAGAACACAACCCTCTTTTATGAGGGAATTGTATTGCGACTGTGTATGTGTGTGATTATTGTATTATGAGAGAAGAAACTATGAGAGGAACAAGAGGAAGTTACAGTGGTTGAGTTGTAGGTTGTATCCCTTCATTTTTGTTGGATAATAAAAAGTAAGGACTTGGAAATTTCTCTGGTGGACGTAGACCAAAATGGGTGAACCACATATATCTATGTCTCTATTGTATTTTGTGTCTTTTGTGTTTTATTTCCGCATTGTTTTTATTTTATTTCTTCGTGATCATGTTTTTCTAACAATTAGATGGAAAAATATCATTAGTTCGATGGTTTCATATCGATGTTACAAAGTTAACCATTGCAGAGTTCACCAGACTACTGAGGACGGGGTAATATGGTTCAACAATAAAGTGTTCATTCTAGAGGCCTAAACAAAATTTCTGAGAGATGAAGAAAAAGTTAGGAATAAAGGTAAGTGATTCAAAATAACTTCTCTTTCCTTCCCCTGGAAAGATGTAGCATACTTTATTCATCTATATATTAACTACGAAGGTAGAGTCATAATCATCTATAATTATCATTTTAATGCTACTGTCTCGCCTCCACCATGGACAACTCCTCAACATTCCTTATTTTCTGTTAGATTCCATGAAAATAATGGATAGTTATGTTCGCCACTCTAAACACCCACACACTTGTGTTTCAAACCCTGGATTGATTAAAATTTTGGTCATCCATGCATTAGGACAAAGGAATGTTACATGAAGTGAATTCATTTGTTCCGCAGGAACTCAAGGTTTGAAAGATAAAGGAAGAGGTGAAGTAGAAAAATTGATAGAGGACAAGGAAGTAGAGAGGGAAGGGGTTAACTATTAACCAGAGCCTGTTAATTGAAACAACAAGTATGGAAATGACAAGTCCAATAATGAGGATGATATGGATTTAGAAATTACCCATGATGACATAGCCACTGAAATGGAAACAGAGGAAAACACATGGCTATACATAGAGAATAAGGAAAACACATGGGTAGACACAAAGAAGGAGGAAAGAGCAAGGGCAGACACAGAGAAGGAGGACATAGAAGAATACACAAACAAATAAATTGAAGGAGGTGATACATAGAAGGAACCAAGTGCAGAGGGTACAAAAATAAACCAAGAAGACCCCATAAAAGAATAAAAGGTTGGAAGGACCGAGGTACAAGGTAACCCCTCTACTGCACAAAATGTTTCACCACTTATATATAGCAATGAAGTGGAAATCATAGTAGAAAACCATTTTTTTTAAGAATATAAACCCTTCTCAATGATAGAAGAGCTTCCACAAAAAAAGAAAAGGAAAAATAGATCATTTCAAGGAATTTATAATGATCCCCCAAGGAGAAGAACCAAGACTTACTTATAAACAACATCAACCCAACAATCATAATGATTAATCTTTGTTGGTTTCCCATAAGAACCTACTAAGAAAAAAACTACTCCAAGGAAGGGAAAGACAAAAGCAAGAAGCACTAGTTCCAATCCAGTTAATGTTGCATCCCTACTTAAGAAAGTCAATTATATAAAATAGGAAAATTCTAGACTTGAGGAATATCTTAGGGTTTTAAAAGAAAAGTCTTAAGAAGAAGAAACTCCCCTGAGACTAGGATCCTTGGCTGAGATTTCCCAGATAGTGTAAAAATTATGTTATGATTTAAAGCCTAAGGCTTGGATATAAGAGGATAAAGGGTCCAGGGCACAATTATAATGTTCAACCTATGGTGATGTCCTTAGCCAGGAAGGTTATGCATCGAATGTTGTGTTTCCACTTAAATTTGTTTTGGTAGGCATTCAGACAGATTCTTTTGAGAAGGATGAGTATATTACTGGAGTTACCCAAATAATCCAAGAATAATATATCCAGAGTACTAATGATACACAAGAACCAACAATACCTAGCATAGAAACAATGGGACCCATCCCAGACATTGGAAAGGAGGTTGCAACTTAGAAAGAGAAATAATGACACAATGATGGAGGGACAATTGATAATTTTCAAGATGGCACAATGAATCCTTCCCAAGACATTGTTGTTACATAAGAACCAACAATATTGGCTACAGTGACAATTGAATCAGATCAAAACTCCAAAAATGATATTAAAACTCTAGGAGATGGGGATGTTGAAACTCTAGGGGAGGAGGCACAACATAAATATAAAGGAGAAGAAGGACCTCCTCTGGTGGACACACAAAAACTTGACCAGGATGTTTTTATTACACAAGAACCAACAACACCTAGAAGTGAAGCACGAAAAACTGAAGAAGAAAAGAGTCAAGACACAACCCCTGATGTTGGCATGTTGATTTTTGAAACTCATAAGTGGAAGAAACTAACATTGTCACTCTAAGAAGGGGTAATCTCTATTCAAAGAATAGAAAGGTTATCCGTGACATCATAGAGAGATGGGAAGAAGAAGTAATGTTTCAGAGACAAAGTGGTATAAGATGAAGGAAGAGAAACAAAAGTTGAAAGAGTTGGAAGGCCAAGTTCAAGCCCTGCAAGATACATAGGTAAAAGTATGTGACTTAGCACATGAATTGTTGAATTGAAAAAAACCTCCCCCTGTCTATCCATTGTTTCTTCATGAACAATTCATCCTGTTCCAACTGACAACCATGAAAGAGAATAGATTTTGTAAGTCCGACTCTACTATTTCCTTTCTGAATACTTTCTTTCATATAAGCCTTGTAGACCAACATTTTCTATGTGAATTGTATTTGCATGAGGTTATCTTGTTTGGGGAATGAAAATTCAATCTTTCTCCATATGTCAGATATATCCCATTAAGAGCATTTTCCTCATTTGTTAGCAACCAGGAAAAGTGGAAAGCACCCTATGATATTATGAAAACAACCTAGAATGAGAAAGATATATGGATTCGGGGAGAACCTATCCCCATTTCCAATATTATCAGAGCTTTCAACAATTTCCTTGGTTCAAAAGGATGGGTTGCCATTATGAATGATGTTCAGTTATTTATTCTATATCTTTGTATTTCATGCATTAATATGAAGTGTAAAGAAGCTCTAGATTCAAGTTGGCTCATGTGGAAAGCCTCTAATGACGAACTGAAGAGGAAGGACCCCCATGGATACCCAAACTTCACCTTTTACTTGTCAAGAATAAATAAGTATATGGATTGCATCATGAAATGTGGATCAGGGTGGCTTGGCCTCAGATACAGATTCCCTTTGGGTTGGCTTCCCACCAGGTGATATCAACATAGATACCAGTTAAGGAAGGATGAATAATGGTGGATAGATGTGATGATGAATGGTGGATAGATGTGATGATGAGTAATGGATATAGGGCTTCTCAAGAAGATACTATCGGGACATATATCCTCACTAGACTTCATCTGTAACATGCCGACATGGACTTAGAATGATGAGCTACATGAGGACATGCAATTCCTTTAGTAGGAGGGAGATGTCGATCTTAGGAATTGACACTCTTTCCTAATATGCTAATTCCACTTGATGCGTTGATTATTTAAGTTGTTCTTGCATTATGGGAAGGAAAATGTCTGTTTTGGGTGATCATTGATAAAGTGTTAAGAATCCCTGCAGAAGAATGAGTTGATACAGGTGACACTACTCTTATGTGTTGATACTCTGAGATGTTGTTACTCTATAGATGTTGCTGCTCTGAGATGTTTCTACTCTGAGATGTTGTTACTTTAAAGGTGATGCTACTATTATTGAATTATGGGAAGGAAAATGTTTGTTTTGGGTGATTATTGATAATGTTTTAAGAATCGATGCAGAAGAACCAGCTGATACAGGTGACGCTACTCTTATTTGTAACTACTTTCTATCCTTCCTATACTATTCATGCTCCTTCATATCCATTATAGTCCAAAATATTTCCCTTTTGATCCTAATATACTAAGTCCACTTTATTCCTTAATTATTTAAGTTTTTCTTGCATTATGGGAAGGACAATGTATGTTTTGGGTGATTATTGATAAATTGTTAAGAATCCCTGTAGAAGAACCAACTGATATAGGTGACGCTAATCTTATGTGTTTCTACTATGAGATGTTGTTACTCTATAGATGTTGCTACTCTGAGATTTTGTTACTTTAAAGGTGATGCTACTTTGAGGTGTTGATACTCTGAGATGTTTTTACTCTATATATGTTGTTACTTTGATATGCTGCTACTCTTAACATTGTCAACGCTACTCACAGATCACCACGTTGATGTTGATTAGGTTGTTGACTCATTAACCCTCATGGAAATGACTGGTCCCTTTGGTGATGTGACTATTCTTGAGTCACAATTATTATATGTCATAATTTTGGTTCGCCAACCTGAATAATAAGATAGTCCAGTGGGAGAAATCTGTAATCAAGTAATCATGTAGCTATAATCGGTTACAAGAAATATTGCATCTTCTTAATTAAGAAAACATTGAATAGCTTGAGAATTGAAATATTCTCAAGGCAGTTCGTAAATGTTAATATTTCAATAATAGGTAGATGAGGTAGTTTTAAGAGGAAGAACATCTTTTTCCCTGAGTTAGTCTAGTTTTTTGGAAAGAGAACAATTGTCTTGGTTGATGAAGAAAAACATTTGTATCTACTCCTCCTGACTTTTTAGTAATAAATATTTGGCAAGTTTGTGGTTCAATTTTATGTGCAATTAAGTTGTAGTTCTTGTAGCTGTTTTATCCCTTGCTAAGGAGCAAGGGTCATCCTATTTAGCAGAGTTGTTTCTATTGTATTAGTATGTAGATTTACTTTTCTTGTTATTGTCAGTAAGATTGGTTTTGAGTGTTTTGGTGCATATTTGAAGTGTTGTAACTCAAATGTAATTTTGTTTCAATTTTATCTCTAGAAATATTGTACAGCGTGACCTATTTTAAGAACTGTGTCTTCCATTTTATTTCCAACAAGTGTGTTTCTTATCCCAATGCAAGACATGATTGATTTCATTTCCATCAAGTGTGTTTCTTATTCCAATGCAAGAGAGGATTGATTCCATTTCCAACAAGTGTGTTTCTTATTCCAATACAAGAGAGGATTGATTTCATTTCCAATACTGAGAATCAATTTTTATTACAGTCAATGTGTAGGTTTTAATTGATTGACAACAAAGTGTTTTTATTCAATTTAGATTAATATGAAGTACTTAATTTTACACTAGCAAGGTAGAGGAATTGTCTCTTTTATAAGTATATTCATTTCAGTTTCAATAGAAGTGAGGATTGTTCCTTTTTAAGTATGAATTCCCATTTTCAAAAGGAATGGTTTGATTCAATTTACAGTAGTGTGATCATTGATATAAGGGTTTGATTAAGTTAACAGTAGTTTGTTTTCATTCCATGCAAGTTTGATTGGTGAGATTTTGTTCTATAAGTTTAATGATAATGTTAGTTAAGGGTTGTTGCATGCATATACATTTCATGATAAAATTTCAATAAAAGACTTACCCCAAGTTGACAAATTATGTATTGGATTCTTTAATAAGAAAATTAAATACACCAACATTCACTTTTAAAAACAAATTGTGAGATATATGAAAAAATAACAATTCCTCAATAATTAGGTACCATGGAAAATATTAATAATTGATGCAAGAATAGAAATTAAATAGTTATGATATAGATAAAATTAATAAACAAAATTTTTGCATATCTCTATGAACTAATTACCTTTCACTTTCTTCATTCTACCTTTCCCCAACAAGACCTCCCCTTCAAATTTTTTGATGAAGTTGACATCCCAAATGAGAGGTACATTCATATTTGTTGCTAATTTAGGAAGATATTGACTAATATACACCAATGATTGGTATACCATATAGCCCTCCAC
This sequence comes from Picea sitchensis, assembly GCA_010110895.2. Lineage (NCBI taxonomy): Eukaryota > Viridiplantae > Streptophyta > Pinopsida > Pinales > Pinaceae > Picea > Picea sitchensis. The sequence continues at coordinate 171,396 of SNQJ01S0024125.1, read as the reverse complement.
CATAGAACCCTCAGGATGTGCTCTTTGTCTAACAAAGGACTTCAATGATTTCAAATGCCTCTCCACCATCCACATTGACCTTGTGTGTACAGGTCCACACATTCAATATCCTCAATTGGGTGTATGAGGTAGTGTTCTTGTGCATTGAAAAATGATGGAGGTATGCAATTTTGCATTTCACACATTAGGCAAGGAAGTTCTCTCATCCAATACTTTATATCTTCTTTATGGACTTCTTTAGATGACATCCACCTACACATGATGCAAGAAAATCACATGTTTAAGTATATACATTGAAAGTAAAACACATGTGAAGAAGTTCTGAAATGAATATTTTTCATAGAAATCGTTACTTACCTCATGTATTTTACATGATCATATATGACTTGTTTTATGTTGTTGTCATTATTTTATAGAAGAGATAGAGGTAGAACACACTGTAACAAAAAAGGAATCATTATAAACATTAGAGGTAGAACATATTGTAAAAAAAAAAAGTAAACAAAAAAATACCAAAATGATATATACCAATATAAAAATATAACATAATAATTACCTTAATAAAGGTATACCAATTATGAGTTTTTACCCCACCAAATTCACCTTTCTTCATTCAGATATTATTTATGTTTGAGGCAAATCCCAAGGGAAATTTAATTTTTCTAATGATCTATTTTACAACATTGATTTGTTTCTCTGTAAACAACTATGGAAGACTATCTCGATGTCAATCGCTATTTGAATTAATCACATTTTTCATTGCATGATTGGCATCCTGAATGTTACTCGAAATTTTTTATTTTTTTTCTTTGTCACTCCTTCCATATAAGATTCTCCATAATCTCTCTGTTACATTCATCCTAATATGCATTGTATCAAACAAATGATCTATTTGTAGGTTCTCATAGTAGGGAAAACTACTGAATTGTATAGGGTATATTTTCATTCCTCCTGGAATCCCATTAATGCCTGGATGACATTTATGAAAAATAAATTAGATTATAACAATAATTGTTAGATATGGTAAATAGAATTCAATACAAATTAAAATTTTAAAACATTAATATATATAATACATAGACTAATTTCTTACCTTGATGATTTATATTATATTCCAACTTCCATAGGTGAGGTGTCATTCTTCATGGTTTTATTCTAATCTCTTCTTTCAAATTGAAAATATGATTTACTGTAGTTCGATACCTATGGTTCTTAGGGAGGAAGTACTTATACTCATCAAACATCTCCTTTCCTGAAATTCTTGAACGACAAGATTTCACCCTAGGACTACATATTGGACATGAAAATTTACCCTTTGTTTGAAGACCTACAACATATGTATTAATGTCAATATCAATTATATAAAAAGGAATTATTTAAAAAACATGCATGATATTCTCAAACAAATATATACTATTAAAGTGCAATAGTACATTACATACCACAAAAATATGTTATCCCTGGTGCATCATGAATTTTCCATGTAAGTATTCCATGGAATTGAATTTTATTTTTCCCTATTGGTCTAGAGATGTCGTACATAATGATTCCAACCCATAACTTTAGTAGCTTATTGATAAGAGGATCAATAAAAAAAATCATATCTTTAACTTTGTAATTTTCTAATTGATTGAAAATACACATCATTACTACTTTGTATATATGTATATATAAGAAATTATGTAATAAACAAGACAAATGAAATGTTACATTCAAAACATTATTGTAAAAAAATACTTGGAAAAATTATTGCCAATATTGTGTGCTCCATGTTTATTGACATCCAATGAGGAAGGTTATTATTTATAACAAAAATAGGCTACATTGAGTAAATAGACTTGACCTCTCCAAATGGATTGACACCATCAACTCCCAATGAAAGCCTAATATTATGAGGTTCTTCTTTAAAAGTTGGTCATATTTATTCATTGTTCCTAAATGTAGAAACATTTGTAGGTATTCAAAGAACACCATATTCACTTATGTTTTGTGCATGGTAATCCGTAAACTTTGATATGATTTGTCACCTGGACAATCATTGCAAACGTGAAATTATAGGAATATGATGACGAACCTTGTGAGGCAGGTGTTGTGTTACTTGATTGGTTCGATATCTGCTTATTTGACATTACATGAATTTTGTTTCCAATGCATATTATCCATAATATATAATATGATCATTAGGAAATGCATCAATAGCTTGATACTCCATTCCAATATATTTCATAATGGCACATAATTCTCGGTATGTGCAAGATAAATTATTTGATGATGGTAGGAGAAATTAACCTAACAATCTACATTGCAAAATATAACTAGTTAATGTAAAGAAAATGAATATTAAATATTGCATCCTTAATTTACACAATAACTAATAACACTAAGAATAGAGAAACAAAACTAGACCTTTTTATGTATATGTGACGAATTGTGTTACATATCTTAGGATCTAGGTGGGACAAGTGTTTGAAAAACCGTTCAATACCTTCAAGTTTACCAACAACAATATAGTAGACAGATGATTTGTCCTCGATACTTCATAAATGGGTTGTTGTGACTTCTCAATCAGAGCCACATCATGAATATCATCAAAATTTTCATCCATTGGATGAAAGGTGTCCTAGATCAATCTATTTATACCATCATTCTCAATTGTACTATTATCAGAGTCATCTTCTTCCATAAGACTAACTTGATCTCCAATATTCGCTCCATCTTCCTCAGTGTGTACACCAAGATTTATAATACTACTTGGAACATTCCCAAGATCGCACTTAGGATTCCCTTTCTTGATAATTACAAACAATCAAATAATATTAGTGTATGTAACAAATATTAAAAGGATATAAATTTTTACGAATACAATCAATACAAAAACATATAATGAGTAATAACTTACCAAGGGACGATATTCATACCCCCCTTCAACATGTACAACCTATTTGCAATTCCTTTTAGCTATTGTTAGTAAAATTCTTCTTCTATTGAAGCCTTTTCATTGATTGCAAGCGAAATAACATTTCCTATCACCCTTTGCTTCTAATGTTGCAAATAACTTTTGCAGCGTCCTATCATTTTTCTCTGGAGTAATGTTATATGGAATCATAATTAACTGTTACAAAAAAATCCAATGAAGCAATATAAGTACAATATACAAATATATTCAACCAATTTCACACATGTAAATGCATTTCTATAGGCCAAAAAACATAATACACATAATAGAGAGGAACAAGAGATATGACCCCATGTGAGAGGAATTAGAGGAAAGGGATACAATTTTATGGTTTCCATTTCATCAAATAGTTGGGGGAAATACTTCCAACATTTCAAAACATTTTTGTTAAATTGTTGACATGCATCCTCCAACCTTTCACATTGTGTCAAAATCCAATATTGTTGAAATTAGGGAAAGGAAAAAACTTGAGATATCACCCTAGCATATAGTATTTAGAGTTTGCAACATATCCATAGTCCTATAACTTGTAACATGTAAATTACCAACACCATGCATGGATTTTTCTTGGCAAGGTGCTAATTTTTCATCATGCCCTGTTCTCATGCTTTGTTATTCATTTTTCCCTTTTTTGCATTTACAAGGAAGTTTTTAGCCTCTATGCACAGAAGAGGGTTTTTTGTTTGAAAATGAAAAAAACATGTATTACAATATTTAAAATGATAACATACAAACTCCATAATTTGAATCACTCAATTTGGAGGTCATATGAGTATTGGGGGTGCATTTTACATAAAGATAGTTTTACCCTCCATTTTATAGAAAGTCTTCAATCTTGGTTCAAGGTAGAAGTCCTATTTCATTTGAAAATGAACTTAGGGTGATAGAGATAGATTTATAATGTTATTATATTCACCCCAAATCTCTTATAACTAAATTTGGAGTTATATAGAAGCATGGGTGTGAATTTCCATTAGGTCACTTTCTACTGTTTTGGTCTTTCAATTTACAAGGTAGATTTTCCCTCTTTTACATTGCAGCCACATTTATCTTTGAAAATGAAAATAAAAATATCTACACAGGTGTAAATTATCTAAGAACCCTCAACAACCTGAATCACTCAAGTTGGAGGTGTTTTAAGATCTAGGCGTGCATTTTTGTGAAGCCTGGTGTGCATTTTTGTGATTCCTAGTGTGCATTTTGCACAAGGGTAGAAATTAGAGTTTAAAATGAAAACATATATTTCTTATGTGTGAGTGTGAATTTTTAGATGTGGAGACTGTAACAATCTTGAATTATGGTTTTATACAAGAACAACAACCCAAATCCTTCGATTATTTTCTAAATGGTTAGCATGAAAAACGAGTAATGGAAACAATGATGATTGGATGGGTGGGAAATTGTAACATACCCATCCTACAATAAGGCATAAAGTATTTTATGACTTAGGCTTGAATTTTAGAGGACAAAGTGGGAATTTTCAGACAAAAAACCTTCTTTTGTGCATAAAGGGTAGAAACTTCCTTGTAAAACAAATATGTCAAATGGTTAAAAATGGCCTTGTTGAAATGCATGCTAGACTGAGGAAAATGCATTCCCATGCCCAATGTTGAAATTGGTATGATTATATCAGGGATACATATTCTTATGAAAAATCCATTCCTTCAGATAAATTTTGCATGCCCTAAAAATGAAGATTGGATAAAATGCATGAAAATAGGGCAGGTGGAAAATTCATTCCCTAAGAAGAAAAATGCATTCCTTGTGTTGGTAATTGTATGTTTACCTTATGAAATTACATGAAAATAGAGTATTGAGGAAAATCCATGTCTTGTAAGGGAAAACTTTGCACCTCAAGTTGAAATTGCATGCTGAGGGCATGGGATTGAATGTTTAAATAGTAAGGAGGAATATGCACACCTTGTTAATGCCAAATGCACACCTGCAATATACAAATGCATGCCCTTGACATGTTATGCAATTATCTAGTGGCCTAAACCCTAAATGGTTCTTCCTTAGCCCATATGAATGAATTTCATAGGAAAATGATTGAAAATGGATGTTGATCCATTGTGTATGATTGATGCTACTATGGAATATCTTATAACAACCCTGAACCCATGTTTGACAAGTTGTTTGGAAATATACATATGTAGTTAACCTTGTATGTTGAGTTGTTTCTTGAGTCCCATAATATTATAAACTCAAAGTAAATGTAAGTCTCCCACACCTATGATTGATTTCAAATGCATGAAATATATCTTGCTTACCATTTAATTTGAGATTGAGTGTGTGTGTGTGTTTGTATTATAGTTGAAAACGTTTTTAATTTTTCTTTCAAAATTACCCTGACACATTCTGACAATCATTTTTTTATTTTCCAAGTTACAATGCCCAGGGAAAACCCCTGAGTACTTCCCATCATTTAGAGGATGGAAATTTTTCATTAATTCTCAAAAATCCCAAGTCCATTATTAAAACATGTTACAAATCTACTTGAGTATGCTTATAAAAATGCACAATAATAATAAAAGTTATTTACATAAAAAGTGCTTTATAAACAAAATACCAATATAACCCTAAATCATTTAAAAAAAAAAAAAAATCTTGACAAGGCTGTCCTCACCATGTGCATGCATTCCATATATTCCATTCATGTTAGTGTGCATTCCTCAAAACCCCATTTCAACTTTGAACCCATAAAACCATGTATGCAATTTAAATAGAGACATCCTCTAACATGGGAGCAATATTTTAAACAGGTCGTTCCTGAGATGAAAAGTTCAATGTCATAAAATTATAGGAGTATGTTGATGCATGTTGAGACACAACACATTGTCTAATACATATGCTAAATATCCTAAGAAGAGAAGAGGTTTTTGACTTTATGTTTGGACCCTTCAATTTATAAAATTAAGAGATAGATATGGCCATAGCTAATTATGATGATATAGATATGGAACTGAAACTATTTGGGTAGAGTGTTTACATAGATGTTAATTTTCTTGCAACAGAAACATAAATTCCATGCAGAGGGGGAGAAAAATTTAACTCCAAAAAATCCGTAGGGTAGAAAAGATTGAGATGACCAATAAAATATGTGGGAAAAAGGTATATGTTCCCAAGAACGTTTTAAGAATACCAGATGTTCCCCATAGAATATACAAGTATTTGATTCAACTTGTCCTTAGGAAAATTATGAATCATCATAAGACTGATATTTCCAATTATTGCATGAGGATGGTCATTTATTGGGTTGAAGGCATGCCCGTAGATGTCCCTCATCTATTGGCTAAAAATTTACATTCTTCCCTTGAAGAAAGTGAAAAAAAAGAGATTAAGTTCATTTTCACGGGCACACTATAGAAAATTATTGATTTATATCAACCTGGTGACCAAACAAGCCCTCTTAAAACTTACATTAAGAGATCAAAAACAAATAAAACCATTGAGGAAGTACCGTAATAGAATTTAGTTGATGGTGTGGAAATCGGTTCTGATACAGTTTCCCAAGATGAAGTTAATGTTGTCAAAAATTGATCTAAGTGGATCTCGGTGGCCATCCACCTTTTCCACTGAATCAACATTTCAAGCCTATAGTTTTGATAAACCATGATATTCACCCTTTTTATGGGGAATGAAATGTAATGCCATCCTCATTTGTTAATTATAGAAATGAATGCAAATGATGTTCTCTTTGCAGTGCATTTTCTAATCTTCACCCCTTCCCAAAAAATATAGAATATAACCCTAATCATAACCTGATCTGATATGACAATCCAAAGGGTGCAATGCAATCTCACATATTTCCTCCTCAAACGGTCATTTCAAATCGGGTGTACTGCAATCTCATGATGTCTGGGCCTCCAAACAGTTCATTGCAATCTCACTATCTCTCCATCTCCAAACAGTCCTTTCAATTTGGGTGCACTGCAATATCATAATCTTTAAGCCTCCAAATGGTCATAATGTTCATTTCAATAGGTTTCATTCCTCCAAGTATCTTGTCACCATACCCAGAGCTTGACGTATACCATGACCTAGACCACCACATAGAGATAAATATAGATTTAGACGTTGACCTAGAGCTTGATGTAGACCATGACATAGACCCCCCTAGCTCCATATAAGCCTAGGCATAACTTATACTCAATCCTTAACCCTATTTTAACTTGAGCCATGAGTGCACTATGCATATACCTTGTGTACAACCCTTGCACCCACATAACCCACATCTTTGTGCTCTAAATATTTCTCTATCCTTGAAAACACTTGTAGTCCTAACCCATTATTCCTTAGTTGTCCCCATACCCCTATACATATTTATTCATAAAGAGGTTTGGTGTATATTAAATTCTATATATGTTGCATTAAGAGTGTGAACATGCTCCCATGACTTGACTGAGTTGGTCGTTTATGCTTAGCAGGAATGCCCATCATGCACATTCCTACTAGGAATTGTAAGGTGACATTAGTGAGGGCATGTGCCATTGATTCTAGCTGAAAGGCACCATTGAAGGCATGAGGTGAATATGTTAGCATGGGGATGGAAAAGGAACCATCATTTTCTTATGGATATGGTGAACCATACATTCATGTTAGAATTTATCCATTGGTGAACCATAAACCTACACTGACAGATCCATAATATCTAGAGGACATAATCAAAAGATTATACATACCTAAATGGTGATATTTCAATTTAGCAATCGAACATGCAACAAAAAAATTAAGGTGGTGCTCAACATCATGCCTCATACATGGCAAATAAAAATGTTGTTGTAAAGTTGCAACTATATTTGATTTGACAAAATCCCCAACCAACTTCAAGAAATGAGATTACCAAATCAACAAATCTGTAGGTTCACTTGCAAGTGAGCACATCCTATCAAGTCAATACAAAAGATATTTATTCATATGAAAATCAACCGAATTAATAATAAGTCTTGTGTAGGTAGTGTGGCATCCTTATTGAATGGTTGCATAAACTTTCACAAAATTTCTGTGTGTATTGTAGAACTCTTGCTAGTGTTCTATATCACACAATTTCTCTCTAGGTTTGTAATGTCTTATGGTTAGATTGAATAAAAATTTATTTCCCCTATACATAGTGTCTCCACTAGTGAACTACTTAAGCAATGGAGCACATCTCTCTATCATAACTTCAAAAGTTGTGGATTGTGTCATTGAATGTCTCTAAGTAAAAGACAATGGAATGACATTGTTGTGTTAGAAAAATACCTATCCCATAGTCATATGCATCATATTCTATATCAAAAGGATGAGAAACATATAGTAGTGTAAGCATAGGTGTAGTGCATAGCTTCAACATATTCACTTCTTCAAAAACATGTTGTTTCACCTTGGTCTATATGATGAAGCCTTGTTAAGGAAAGTGTTTTTAAGCTTAAGATTGTTTCAGTGGAAGCTCTAATTTTTGCAACCTCATCATAACCCCGAAAATCACTACCTTTGACCTAAGTTTTCCTCTAGTTTATGATTGTTATATTGAGTCGTGCACTAAAGAGAGGAGATGCTATAACCATGTTATTCTAATTGATATGCATAGCCATACTACTTAGCTTCCATCTTGTACCAAAGGAGAAAAATTGTATCATTGTGTAAAGGAGGAGAATTGTATCGTTGAAGCACTTTCTGGGTTTTCATGATCAACATGCAAGGATATTTAGGATGGATGGACAATACATGCTCCATGATCTGGAATAATGCCTAGAAAAAAGGAGGCATAGTAAAACAACATTATTTATGGAAATTTTTCTCAGTTCATTTGGCCTTATTCTAGGAGGACCCCTAGCAGTAGATGCATGAACTAACACTTCATCAATCCCTACAGGAAGCCAATGTTTCTTTCACTCAATATAAATGGACTCGTATATACCATTACTGGATGTAAGGAGAGAACATGAAAAGTACTAAAAAGATGATATATCTCAATAAACTATCACATAACAAACCCTACATTAATAAATAATCACATAACAATTCATAAAACATTAAACATAACTAGAATTGATGGCGATATAAACTATGCTAAAAGGAGCAATCACACCTGATTTGATGAATTGGTCGACAGCAAAGTTGGAATGGTTGACCCCACGTGTTTATATTCAGTTGTATGACCCTCTGTTAGTCTCGATCTTCCCTCAATCGATGAAGAAAGATTTTAAAGTACCTGCCAAAATCATTCAACCTCCATAAATATCTAAAAGATAAATACAAGTCATATTTGTAGTGTATTATTTACTCTAAGATGCATTTTTACAAGAGTATCAGAACATGCCTGAATGAGCTCCTCTTGGTTTCGAGAATAATTTATTAGAGCCAGATGTCTAATATTTGATCAAACTACCTCCCTTGATTTGAAGTAGCAACAACGAAGTCAACATTGACTTTGTTGTTGCTCCATTGGATCGAGGGAGGTTTTCTCCAAGATTAAACGACTGCCATAAATTATTCTCTACTGAAAAAGGCCCATCACGTGAAGGAGGAATATCTTATGGCCCCTCCCCCCACCCCTCCCCCCCNAATTCCCCAATACCCAACATACAAATCTATTGAAATATTTACAGCAAAAAAAAACATATATACATACCAATATTCACAATTGTTTACAATGAAATAACATGTTTCCTTGATCCATTTGGAGTGATCTCAATTCTCTTAAGATCAAAGTAACAACTATTCCATAACATCATACATTACACTAAAGCACTTTACATCTAAAAACTAGAGAATGGAAATTGATGTGAAAAGAGGCTTTATTCTATTCCATCATATGACTTGGTTGGAGTATTAAAATGTACCTGTAAACATCATAGAACTCATCCCACTTTGATATGTAATTGAAAACATGTTATTTTTCCAATATTTAATCATAAACTCACTCAAAATACTAAAATTAATGCTTTGGAAAATAATAGGTCTAAAATCATCTGTAATCATGAAAATGGTCTTAATGTAAGGCTGTAAGGTTGTGGGAAAGTGGAATATGGTGAAAAGTGAAGTAAAAGGTTGGTAAAAGAATGGCATTTTGGTGACCCAATAAGTAAAAAAAAGTGTTTCATAGAAAATAGATTTTATATTAAATAGTTATTAAAATATTCATGTACATCATCATTTAGTACTTTTAGCGGACCTCTTCTTCTTAGCTCTATAGTTTCTAAGCATTTCATCAATATCTACATCTTCGTTCTCTGGGTGCTCTTCAAAATATGTTTGTTATTATGTCCTCTCATGCAGAGCATGCCTAGTCTTGGGATACTCATGGCGTAATGGAAGCCACTGTGATGAGCCATCACCTACAAAATAAAAAAATACAAAATTTAGATGGCCAATTTTTAAATATCATTGAACTAGTTCAGTAATATTAAAAAAAACACATGCAATGTCATTATTTACCTATTTCACTCGTCGACACCGTTTTAATGGTTTCCCCCACATGCTCCTCTTCAAATAGAAGTACAAAATGTATAACTACAAAATTATTAAGTATATGATTAAAATATAGCCATATTATTGTCATGTGCCATCTCAGTCATAGCACCATCATGGGGCTGCACCCCTGTGGAATATTGGGACTGCATGGGAGAACCATCTTCTGGTTGAAAATTGCTATCAACACACTGCTCTCCAATACTAGTGCGTTCGTTGACAATGTTTCTCCCCTGATTAAAACAAAGTTGCAAATATTAATAATATCCAACATGACTGTATTATATTAATAATAAATGTTAATGTGGATTGAATTTTATTTACCTTATCCTGCAAAGTGGTTCTTGGTAGCTGCCCCAAGATTTTTCGATGTTCAACTACAACGTTAAATCCGTACTTGTAACCAAGATGGAGGTCTTCCTCCGTGGTTTCAGTACCAAACTCGTCACCTTGCATTGCATAAGAGTATGTATTTTTAATGTTATTCATTGTAATTACCTAAAATTTGTAAGGTGATACAAATAAGATATTTAGGTACTTACAATTCGTGACTGCAACTTCAAGTAGCCACCCTGTCCTAGCCTGTGCTAGCCACATTTGGAAAGCCTTTCTTTTTTTCCCTTTGACGTGTCATTCAACCTATCATCAAAAGTTTGAAGTATATTAATATATACCACAATTTTATTTACATCTAAAAAAAATTGAAGGTATTGAATTGAAATTGTAATTTACTTTCTGGGACTGGAGGGTGTTTTTCCTTCATCTGTCAATTTCTTCTCTTTTGCGTCCTCAATTAGGGCCTTCCACTCCCTCTCTGGAATCATCAGAGGATGATTATACCTATAATTTTGTTTCAAGTGCTTCCTATAGGTTTCTCGTGTATATTTTAAATATTGGCCATCTACGACGGTGGCCAAGGTCTTATTAAATGTGTCTACACCAAAAAGGATTTCAAGATAATCCATCAATTCATTTTTGAGGTTGGGATTCTGGGAATTCCACCTCTCCCGTATGGTGGGACCCAAAATCAGGAAAGCCTTATTCTGCAAGGAACTATAAAAATCTTTATTCCCCACATGCAAAATGATTATATTATTATTAATTTAAAAATAATAATTTAGATGATTTATATTTGTCTACATAGAGAACACGAAACAATTAAAATTTTAAAAATTACCTAGGACTTTAACTTTATTTAATGGAAGCCCTTCCTCATTCACCATAAATGTGCCCTTAAGGGTCCATGTGTTGGTCACACATCTTTCTTTAAGAAAATCAACCATATAGTTGGTCAAATCATCGGCCTCATCTTCGTCACCACCTCCAGAGCCTACCTATGTGGTAGATTCCTCGGTGTGTGTGTTGTAGCTCCCACCTAATGGTGTGGAAGGTGGAGATCTAAATAATTGCGTTCTATTAGCTATACGAGGGCCTGCTTCGGGACCCTGTGGCATCTGTGCAATGACACTACTACCGACACAATGCATGTTGGTGTCAACAGGATCCAAAAATCTCTATATAAGAAAGAAAGTATTTTTTCGTTTAGATAATGTAAAAGTTAAAAATCAATATTTCATAATTGATCTTATGACATAAAAATAAAACCACTTGAAATTATGGTTATTACCTTATATTTCTTAAGCCTTTTCATAACTTCTTTGATCCTTTCTTCGACCTCAGGAGTTTGATCTAGAATATCTAACAAGTGAGCTAGTTCCTTGTTTTCTTTATTGATATTTTTTCTAATTAAAACCATAGGGTCCGGGGATTCATACAAATCAATTTCGCCGAGCGAATCATCATCAAAATCATGTCCCACCGAATACATATTCAACAAAATAAATGATAATTCAGTTATGTAAAAAAATAAAATAATTGATCGCCACAGAAATAAAATGCACATTAAATGCAATTCGAAAATTGTTTTTCGTTTACCTGTTATGAGGCCTCTTTTGATTTACCACAATCATCCTGCCACATTACAGTAAAATTATAGTAGTTATCATTATCATGAGAAATAAATTCAAATGTATGAGAAATCCTTCCTCTTTATTGACATCCAAGGAGGAATATTATTATTGATAACAAAAATAGGACACACTGAGTAAATAGACCAAAGCTCTCCAAATGAATTAGCACCATAAAGAACATAATGAAAATCATAAAATATAAGATTCATTTCTTATAGGTTGGGTAAATTAGTATACGTACCGCCCCCATTATAGCAACATCTGTATCTATTCGATTCAAATTGTAATCAATCAATAACTCTTCCCCTGCAACTATTGATTTATTGCACATACGAATACACGGTTTCATTCACGCCCCTCAAATACGCAATTGGGTCACTTATTTGTGGTCGTGGGTCGTGTACTATTTATAAAACCTACAATATTCCTTGTTTCTTTTGGCCTTCTATCAATATAGATAGTTTCTCCTTTATTTTGATCATTGTCTTTTAGATGTATATAATTTGCAGCCAAGCCATATCTTTGCATACTTTTTTTTATATTGGACTATTCGTATCCAATATTTGTAGATATAACAAGGTCCAACGTACTCCATCAATTCAATTAATTCTTCATAATAGACCTTTATTCCATCCATGGAAAATAGCCCCAAACCATGTAATGATGATGGAGCAATCCGGTATATCCTTTCGTTTACACAAAAATCAGTGTTTATTTCAGGAAGATCCTTGGGTACCCATCATTTCACTATATGTTTGTACCTCAAGGGAACCTCGATGTTATCCATGCTCTCATGATCATAAGAACATGATCCCCCTTTCACAAGAAACAATTCCATGCGTCTATGGAATTTTCTTCTGATCTTCTCACCTCGAGTTGATCTCCACCTATTAGACCTACTAGATGTCTCACTTTCCTCTATTCTACCTGAACTTCCCTCACTCAATGAAGATAGATATGACAAATACATGTTTGATTTTACGTCCTATAACACCATTAATGACAGAAACATTCATTCAATCAAGATGTAACACTAGTTCATTACTTGTATCCTATTGGTATCACAGTAAGATCATAATGATTACCATAGTGTTACTCTTTCACAGTTGTATTATGCTCTATTATTATTGGTATACTATCTGGGAATTATAGGGTCATGTTTGGAGTCAAATTACACATGCCAACAAGTGGCAGTAATAGGACACGATGCTAGTTGGAATACCCTGGAACTGATGCCATTAGGGAATGTTTCATTAGTTTTGAAATGAAAATATCAGGAGATGAAGACGATTTTGATTTAATTAGACCACTTACAGTTTTCGATTTCATACTCTACTACCTTGTGGGGAATTATTTAATAGAGATAGCCCTTAATACATTAAACAAAAATATATTCCACTGACTAGACCTTTGAAAATGTTTGGATGGATTCCATACATGTCACTAATGCAATATAGCACATACTAATTAATCTAGGAGTCAAGCATGCAAAAAAACCTTCTCACAAAGAAGTGCTAGTTGGTGATGAAATCCAACATCGCAGGATCAATGCATGAAGGGGCTGAGTTTCGGCGGGTGGGAAATTTACATTGACAACCTTCTTAACGAACTAATTCCTTGGTGCAAGTTACCTCACCGAGTAGTGGGAAACCCTCCAAGGAGTTCAAGTGAGTCTAGCCAACGTCGATCCCAGGTACAATATCACCTTCCCTGTGTTGTCACCTTGGGTAGGAAGTCTAAAATATTATTGCCTCTATGGTACCACCTACTATACCAAAGTAGAGGGGGGACAGTCGAAAACCAACACCAAAACCAACAAAGCAGGGTTGATTACTCTATTGGCCCCAATGCAACCTTGTGCTTGACCCTTGTGTTAGAATGGCTTCCAAAAGTCAGTGATATAGAAACTAGATTTCACTTCCTAACTCAAAGATTTATGTTTGTTTAGCATCTTTGGAAAGTTATTCTCACAATCCTATTCCAAAGCTCTACACCTAAGATAAGATGGGTTTGAAGATCCCTAGAAAAGTTTCTAGATAAATTTTAATTAGCGCTTGATTTTAGGTTGTTTTTACTCAAACGAGTGGTCATGAAACTGATGGTGTTTCGACTCAACTTTTTAAACCATGCAATAGGAAAATGAAATGAAATAATTTCAACTTCGATGAAAACTATGTATGGGAAGGAGCAAGAGGTTTTAAGCAAATAAATACATTCTTGATATATTACTATGTGTGCACTGCTAATGACAAAAAGTATATTGAGCTAATTATCCAAATAAATGGAAGAAAAATGACCCAAATTTTAAAAATACCATGAAAATGTCATAGTTCACTTAGTACACTTATACAACATTGAATCAAATGTCATAATTTCTAACACTGTAAACTTTTATTATTATAGAGACCACCAATCACATCTTAAATACTCATAAGGATCATGGGGGTTTTTTAATTATGAAGGGGATTTTTTAATTATGAACCCACATGTTGTGAATAAATGTGTTCACGTCAAACAATGAAAATAAAAATGCAATAAATAAAAAATGATACAAATCCTTGTTTCATACAAGGAATGTCGCATAAGGATTTCAAATTTTTATGTTCTCTGCAAATTCTTAACCTTGACAAAACATAAGAGGTGTAAACATGGTGATATTAGTACCCAAGAAATCTATGTTCCTACAAAACAAAGGTTAACAAATTTCCTTAAGTAGGGAAGGGATAGTGACAACAATTAACATGAGAACACAAGATTCAAGCAAAGGTGAAAGAGAGAGGAGACAAGAGGTGAGAGGATACCACACTAGGGTTGAACTAGTGAAGGAAACATAGGTGAGAGGAAACAACTATTATGAGGGAGGGTGAAATTTGGAAATGCTAGCCTACAACTAGTGAGGGCATTAGAGGTGGAATTATCGTGAGGTGACATGAATGAAGACATGAAGTTATGATGTTAAAAGGAACCATCGAAGGCATTGATGATGATGATGAGGTGATATTATCAATATTTTGAAAAGGAACCATTGAAGGCACTAATATTAATTGTAAGGTGACATTAGTGAGGGCATGTGCCATTGATTCTAGCTGAAAGGAACAATTGAAGGCATGAGGTGAATATGTTAACATGGGTATGGAAAAGGAACCATCATTTTCTTATGGATATGGTGAACCATACATTCATGTTAGAATTTATCCATTGGTGAACCATAAACCTACAATGACAATTCATAATATCTAGAGGACATAATCAAAAGATTATACATACCTAAATGGTGATTTTTCAATTTATCAATCGAACATGCAACAAAAAAATTGAGGTGGTTCTCAACATGATACAATGCATCATTGTGTTTCATAATGTTTTTGAATTCAAGATCCTGGGTAGATATTGACCCTTATGTTCCTCGATGTTGCATGGATCCTTCCACAACAACAATACTTGATTTAAACATGTGTTTTATGATATTTTCGGTCCAATACTAGAATGGGTGGAGTGAGATTATTTTGTTGTCTAGTTGTGCAACACTTCCCACTGACTTGACCTCGTACCAAAATCGAATTCTATAATGTTTTAGGTCCAAGAAAAAACCATGTAGAATTGAAGGTATGATACATGGAATACAAATGGGATGAAATATGATTAAAATCACAAGATTTACCTACATGGTGTTCATTCAAGATGAGACAAGGATGGTACATATGCATAGTGGGTGAAGATAAAACATTGACATGAATAGTAAATAGAGACTATAGGTGCATATGAAAATCCTAGAAAGTGTCATACTTCCACACTAACAATATCAGGGTTGACTTAATGGATGTGTGGACTAATCATATTCAACTATGTGGTATTGATGATCACAACATGGAAGATTCAAAAGGACAAGTGGTGGCCCCATATTCCAACACATGGAACTACTAGTGCAAAGGTTTCCAAGCTTGGCATTGTTCCCCTTCTTATCAAAATTTATGTAAGTATTTGAATCTCAAATTTGAGGGAGAGTTTAGTTGGGTGCTATAAAGCATTTTGGGTCTGCATGATAATGCAATATTTTACCTTTATGGTTTTGTCTACATGAGTACTATGCCAAACCTAAAGTTGAATTTTACTTCATTTGTAGTTTTTTAAGTCTGATTTTCATGAGTGAATTTTGGCCCTAATATTCTCCACACAAAAGAGATATTGATGGGGGTGGTAAGCATAATATTTAGGGATTGAAATAATAGAATTGAATTTTAGTTTAATTTTTTTACCTCATCAATGGTGTTGGGTTCCCTTTATTTTGGTAGTGGTTCATAGGCCTAAGGTGTTGGATCAAAGCCTTTACATTAATCTCTAAGCATGATACTAGGGTTTTAGGTAGCTTCTTGTGACTGTTTTGTTGTTTTGAGGGTTTGTTTATCCCACACACCTTATTGAATGTAGTGGGGGGGATAGATGTTTGGTCTTTTCTCACAGACATATTGCTCACTCACACATCAATGAAGTTTTTTTAAAGGGACAAATTAGTTGATATACGGTCACAACTCTCTCATTGTCATTTTTTTTTTCTTAATTGATGGTGTTGGGTTCCCTTTATTTTAGTAATGGTTTGTAAGATGTGTGGAAAAACCTTGGGAATTTGCAATAATGAATGGGATACTAATGATCCCAAGATTGAAATATAAAATGGATAATGTGAACATGTTCATGGCATGTTTCAATATAAAAATACCAGAAAACTTAAAAGAAGAGAAATAATACCATGTTGAATTGATTGTCGACCTCCTTCTCCTCGCATGAAGGTTTAAAATGGTGTTCCCTCCTCCTCCTCTATCCATCGTGCCCTCGATCCCATCCTTCTCCTCGCATGCCCTCCTCTCTTCCCTCAACCTCCTTCTCCTTCTCCTCGCGCGCAGGTATACCTCCTTCTCCTTGTTGGCCCTCGAACAAGTTTTTGGAAACTTTGGTTAGTTTTGGCCCACTTTTGGACTTCGACACACTGGTCGAAGTAGGAGTGCCCAGGAGGAGTTGAGATAATGGATCTCACCTATTTTAAGGGTTATGTGGACCCAGTAAGGGGTCCTCTAGGGTTTTTGTAATGGGTTTATGGGATGTCATCCCATGGGTTTTCCCCATGTTTAGGCCCTATTCTAAGGTTTTGTGAACTATAAATAAAGAGGAATGTATTGTAGAAGATATAGTAGTTATGTGTGAAACATAAGTGCTTTGTGAAAAGGAATTTATGTGGTCGAGGCTTTGTGCTCGACTGTGATTTTGTATAAGGTGCTAAGTTCTGTGAGAAAATATTTTGGCTCTGTGCATTTGACCTAGTTTTGGAAGGCGAAGAAGGAGGATCTAGTGCTTAGTGCACAGATCTCATGTCTTGTGCAAAGTTTGACTTTGTGGCTCAGTGCATAGGAGTGACTGGATGTAAGATCTTGGCGAATAATAAAGAGGCAAATTAGTTTGTGGATGTAGCTCCACCCTAGGGTGAACCACGTATATCTGGTGTCTCATGGTTTTATTTGTGCAATGTTATTTCTATTACGCATTTGCTTAGTGCTTTGATTATGATATGTAATGAATGAATGTCTTATTGTTTAAGTATTTTACTTATGATTAAGGGTAAATGAATGTTATATATAACTCACAGTGCTAGGTGCTAAGTGCTTAGGGTGCATAATCACTTGTTGTTACTGTGCTTATCTATCTTTGATTATGCTCTGTGATGTTAATGAGGTTAATAAATTGATGCATGTTCACATCCTAAGCATTAATATAATATTCTACGAAGTGATCTTATCGCAGATCTGTGTCCCAGTTTGGTTATAGACACCTACGTCCTGTAACCCCCCGCTTATACCTCAGGTGATACTTCACTTCCTAAAGGGCCGGTAGTTGGGGTTTTTTTGGTGCGTTGTTAAGCATTGAAACCTAGGTCTACCCTTGTGCCAACAAATAGTTCTGTTGTCAGGACCTGAAACTGTGATTGTTGGGAACTGAAGTAAAGAAAATAAAATCTTTCTGTGTAGATCTGTTGTTGAAGTACGTATTACTCTACTTGACTTATGAAGCTTTGTGCCAAGAAAGTAAGTTGTTCTGAAGAAAAGAGGTAAGCTTTGTGCTTTGGTAAGAGAAAGATAAGTGGATTTTTTTTTGTTTGAAAGCATGAATTTAAATATGTTCAATACATTTTGTCCTAGTCTGAAGACTAGGGTGAAGTTGAAAGAAAGAGATGAGTTGAGTAAATTTAATGGAAATGAAGAAAGATATGTTATTCATATGCATAGAAATATTTTTTGGACTAATAAGTGGATGTAGGAACCTAGAAAGAAGTTTTGTAGATTGCAGGTCTAGCACTATGATCTTAGGGGAAGTGTGCAGTACAAAACATATTGGGGAACATTTAAGAGAAAAAAAGGATTGAATTTATGTTATAATTGCAGAAGGTCAGGACGTCTTGCTAAGGAATTCCCTGGGGTAGGCCCTATTTGTCTTTGTTCTAAGGTTGTTGGTCATGAGGTTGAGGATTGTCCAAGGATTATTGATAAAGTTGAAGGGAGGGACATAAGACAAGGAAATTATGAAAAGAGTCAAGGGACTAAGGGTATGTTAGAAAATCATAAAGAGAAAAGGTCAGAGGAAGTTCAGACTATGTTATTACAGTTGGAAGAAACGATGGATGTTCATAAAGATGTCAGGTTACCAGAAAGCCTAAAATCGAAACAATGCATAAGTGCAAGGATAAAATACTTCAACATAGATTGTACAATCTTAAATGAAGGAACACAAGTGAATATTATGACAGAAGAAAATTGGGAAGTTTTGGGAAAGCTTATTGTGGTACCACATTTAGGAAGGATAGGCTTGTTTAAGGGCAAGATGATAACTTTATGTGGAAGAGTAACTACTGTACCTATTATTGTTCATGGAACGTCGACTGGAGAAGAATTTGAGGTCATTAGGTTTGTTGAGGACATCGCCCCTTTCCCACTTTTGTTAGGTAAGACTTGGATTGAGAAATATCAGATCATAAGGAAAGCAGATGAAGAAGATAGAGAAAAGAAAAATAAAGAATTAAGGGATTTCATGGCTAGAAGAATAGACCTACTAAGAGAAGAACATGAGGATAAGTTGAAGCAACAGAGAAAAGTAGCAATCCAGGAGGAACAGAAAGAAAAAGAATTAGCTATCAAGGTTGAAAGAATGCAAGAAGGATTGAAGGAACTATCTATCCAAGAGAGAAGTGTGCCCATGCAGGAAGTGTTCAAAAAAGGGATATTAACTTTAGAACCTTTGAGGGTACCTCGATAGTGCGGAGCCACTACACTGGGGGAAGATAAGAATAAAAATGGAAAGAGTATTACATAAACAGTTAAAGAGACTCAGATAACAGGAAAGAAGTCAAGGAAGATCAATAAAAAGAAGGCTAAGTTGGAAAAGCTACAAGAAGTTAAGGAGACCATATGGAAGACTTCAAAGACCAGAACCTCGTAGCAGGCAGGTTCACAGGGTTTGAACCTCGCTGGAACATCAGGTCTGTGCAGATTTGGACTTCGCCCTGGTGAAGTTATATAAACGTTTGAGGCACCCTAGCCGTTATAATGATGCTCCAGAACGTTTAGGAAACACATTTATGATCTTATGAACCTCTTTTGGACGTTGATATCGTGCCATAACAAATACATTTACATTAATGGAATCATTTTCCTATCCGTTGGAAGATCCGTCATCACCGCCCCTCTTATTTAACTCGTTGCACATTGCGCTAGGACCACTTTTTGATACCTGAGAATGATTGATATAAGACAATAATTGTTAAAGTGTTGAGTTGTGCTGCCCATCGTTATCTAAAACTATACCCCGCATGTTAGTTTGTCTACCCCGCATGTCAGTTTGTCTACCCTGCATGTCTATTAAAATCTAGAATGTCGGGAGAACCCAACGACTTGGAGAATCCTGTCGAGGAAGTTCTTAGGAAATGCAAGGTTGACAGACCTATATCTGAAGGTATTCAAGCATCATCGAATAGGGGACTACAGTCTTCCTCTTCAACTGAACATCTTTCCACCCACATTAACCCTATAACTGAATAGAGAAGTAAGCATCGCGGTGATCTGGCTAACGTGAAGCAGATCCCGTCGATCCTACCTGAATATATTTCACCTCTTATCGGCTCTGTTAATCATGACAGTATCCCTCGCGATTTTGAGTACTCTGTGTTCATTGCATACATTGCGAAAGGAATTTGCATAGTAGGAAGTTAGTTAGGGAAGATCTCGTCATTGAAGCACAACGACTTCAACTTGGGAGACCAGAAGAACTATGCCAGTCCATCTCCTCACCATTATTTAATGAATACAACCAGAAAGAAACCTCGTCTTGTCTCGCAACCATGGATTAATGGGTTGGCACAGTCAACTGTATTGAACGCAATGAAGATTCCCCATTTTGGTTGCCACCAGCAGATTAACGCTTGTGTTAAACTCCTTTTGTCATGCTATCATGGTGGATATCTATGGATTGGCAGAAGAATTACTGTGGATTCAGCGATGATCCACGGGATCATACGTTTAATCTTGAAGGGTCTTGACCCACAACAGTTCTGTCCAGGGAATACCTCAGATCGATCTTTAGCACAGTGCATCAAAGAAGCCTATGGAGAGGTAAGGAAGGGGAAGCGAGGTTACAAGGTATCCTCCATTCAGTATGGCACAGTGCTTGTCAACTCTTAGCTAGAAATCTAGTGAGGAAGAACCACCCCACATAGGTCACCGGGTCTATGGTGGACCTCGCAGGAAAGTGTGTGGAAGGCATGCAGATGAATTGGGAGAACTACCTCAACAACGAGCTAGAAAAGGATTGTAGCAAAGCCCAGGAATTAGGATATGAGTTCCACTACAACTGGTTGATTATCTTGATCACATTTGTGGATTGGAATATGCCTGAAGGAGCTACTTTCCTAAAGATTGAACCTACATAACCCATGGAAGCTTATCTTTCCACCCTATGGTATACCAATGACATGACAAAGTAGTGGCAGTCTAATGTTGTATTTTATAGGTATTATCAGCAGTTGAAGGTCCCCATTGAATCATTCCCACTTATGACACCGCATACTCTGCATCAGTACCAGCCCATAGCGAAGTTCCACCATGATCCCCACTTCATTTACATCATCGTGTGAAGAGATGAGAACCACAAAATTTTGCAGTCATACTATAAGCTTACAGATGAATATATGGAACAGATTACAAAGGAATGGCCAGAAGAATTTCTTGTACCTATCACCAATGCAGAGTTATCTGACACTGACACTATAGGAAGCCTGATAGTTACACGAGTTGAACATGTCAGACAATCCATTGGGACAAAGAAGAAAAAAAAGAAGGTTGAAGTCCAGGACATAGAGAGTGATGAAGAGGACGAAGAGAAAACCTCTGGAGATAACGGGTTTGGCTCGCCAGGAGGAGAAGATGAAGCAGAAGGATAGGGAGGAGGAGATGAAGGAGAAGAAGAAAAAGGAGGAGGTGAAGCTATACCACCTAAAGATCCCCCTATTGGTATAGTGACACCACAAAAGAGAAAATTTTCCATGAAGAAACCTTTAGCAAGGAAGAAGACGCGCGCCAATAAGCCATAGTTGGAAGACACTCTCACTGACAATGACATTATTCTGTTCTGGGGAGCTATGGAGGATGCATATGAAGACATGCTGCAGAGATACGAATAGAAACAAATGGATTTGTATGAAAATATTGAGAGGGAGTTGAAGGAAGTGCAGCAGGTTGTTCGCTTGGTACGCATAGTTCCTACTACGCCGTCTCCGCCTTCCTCATCACAAACTGCAAACTTGGAGGATGAAACAAATTTGTAGGGTGAACCAAGGATTTGGATCACCCTCCCCCAGTATAGCATCAAGTTTCCCACCCCCATAGAATTACAGGCTAGCCCCAAATTGGATGTTGAGGTTAACCTTAAAGGAGTACCCCCAGAACAAGTCGAAGTATTGGAGGCAGATTTGAAGGCATACAGAAGGGGATAGAGAGAAATGACCACTGAAAGAGAAACCCAGCTAAGAAGGCTTTCTAATGAAACAGAATCCCGGTTACAGAGAACTCAGGAAGAGAAGGAAAAGGCTATAGAAGCCTTGCAAAAGAAGAAATATGAAGTCCTAGTACAATTATGAGCAGCACAGGACAATGTAGCTTCCTATGAAAGTGAGAAATCAGAGTTTCAGGAGAAGCTTCAGGATGAAAAGAGAGTTGGTGAAGCCCAGCTATAGAAGGAAAAAGAGAAGTTGCTCGCAGAGCAGGCCGTGGTCGAAGAAGAAGTAAGAAAAGTGTGTCACTCTGTGCCAGGTTTGGTATAAGAGGAGAAAGATCCTGTCGAAGCTCAAGTAACGATGCTCGTAGAGACCCTCCAACAATTTTAGTATAGGATAACTGAACTTGAGGCCCGAGTAGTTTCGAGCACCCTGCAAGAGGTGCATGACCAAATGGAGGAGACTGCCAAAAACATAGTAGCAAGTATAAAATCCCTCACCTTGGCATGTACAAATTTAAGTGACAGAAGCACCTAGACATATGAACGCCTCACCAAGGATCCATAGTTAAATATGTTATAAGATTAGTTACAGGAGGCGCAACAACAAGAATTTTTAGTGCAGGCACAGATGAAGATGCTCATAGCAGTGGAAAGGATGAAGAGATTCCAGGAGCAGCGCAAAGTACAATAGAATATCACTTCCCTCCAAGGTAAGGTGATGGAGGTAACATAGAAGTTACAAACCGTGAAGGACGAAGCTTGAAAGGTATTTGAGGAGATCGATGGCCAAGGCTCACAGTTAGATCAAATAGTTGTAGCAATAGAACAATGCCTGGAAAGGACTGTTACAAAGAAACCCGTCCAGGAGCTCGTTGTGAAAGAGGCTCAGGAGAGGAAGCAAGTCGAAGCAGCTAGATTTAATATCAAGTATTTTGAGGCATCATTGTCTAGACCTGAGTGACTCAGAATGTGTCACAGGTGAGTGTTGGGGGCTTGTTGGCCCTCGACCAAGTTTTGGGAAACTTTGGTTAGTTTTGGCCCACTTTTGGACTTCGACATGATGGTCGAAGTAGGAGTGCCTAGGAAGAGCTGAGATCATAGATCTCACCTATTCTAAGGGTTATGTGGACCCAGTAAGGGGTCCTCTAGGGTTTTTGTAACAGTTTTATGGGATGTCATCCCATGGGTTTTCCCCATGTTTAGGCTCTAATGTAAGGTTTTGTAAACTATAAATAAAGAGGAATGTATTGTAGAAGATATAGTAGTTATGTGTGAAACATAAGTGATTTTTGAAAAGAAATGTATGTTTTTGAAGCTTTGTGCTCAACTATGATTTTGTAGAAGGTGTTAAGTGTCGTGAGAAGAGATTTTGACTCTATGCATTTGACCTAGTTTTGGAAGGCGAAGAAGGAGGATCTAGTGCTTAGTGCACAGACCTCCTGTCTTGTGCGAAGTTCAACTCTGTGGCTTAGTTCATAGGAGTGACTATATGTAAGATATTGGAGAATAATTAAGAGGTGAAGTGGTTTGTGGACATAGCCCCACCCTGGGGTGAACCAGGTATATTTGGTGTCTCATGGTTTTCTTTGTGCAATGTTATTTCTGTTACACATTTTCTTAGTGCTTTGATTATGATATGTAATGAATGAATGTCTTATTTCTTAAGTATTTTACTTATGATTAAGGGTAAATGAATGCTATATATAACTCAGAGTGCTAGGTGTTAAGTTCTTAGGGTGCATAATCACTTGTTGTTATTGTGCTTATATATCTTTGATTATGCTCTACAATGTCAATGAGGTTAATAAACTGATGCATTTTCACTTCCTAAGGATTAATAGAATATTCTGCAAAGTGATCTTATCACATATCTGTTTCCTAGCCTGGTTGCAGACACCTGGATCCTGTAACCCCCATGCTTCTACCTCGGGTGAGACTTCACCTTCTTCGCAGGTGTTGCCAAAAGGGCCGGTAGTTGGGGTTTTGTTGGTGTATTGTTAAGTGTTGAACCTTGGGTCTGCCCTTGTGCCAATATTCCTCCTTCATGTGCCCTCCTCTCTACCCTCAACCTCCTTCTCCTTCTCCTCCTTCGCATTCCCTCCTCTCTGCCCTGACCTCCTTCTCCTCCTCCTTGTGTATGACTACCTCAAATAGGGGGCATAATTTTTCTGGTACGATTGAAAGATTAAATTATGAGGTCCTGGAATATATGGGGTGAGAATCAAACACTCCCACTTTGTTCATATTTGTCTTAGTTTCTTCAGATTCATAGAAATGATATGATAATAGCGTGGTGTCGGTGTCTGTGGGTCTAGGTACAGGTACGGTAGGTATGTATGCCTTCCTGCGTCTAGATTAGGGAATTCCCATTCCACCAACAGTTGCTTATAGGTCCTTGAGGCCTCCTATCGCTCTGCTGTAGGTATGGTTCCTGCAGATGATAGGTCCTTGTGGGGCCCATGCCACCAGCAAGCTAAGTCCCACAGGGTTGGAGTAGGGTATTATGGAGTTTGGAGATCACGTTTGGAGTAATAATTGTAGGTGGGACTTCTTTTTTTCTCCTGAGCTTCAAATCTTTACTAATGCTCTATCAGTTCCAACTAATGGTGGGTGCCAGGAAAGGTATGCCCAAGAAAGAGTGGTTATATTTTCCTCTATTTTCTTATCTTTACACCAGCTGAGCGGTGTTCGCCTCATGCAATATAGCTTACATTTGCAACTACTCTTGCTACTATTATTGCTACTACTAATGATATTATAAGGACAATGACATATAAGGATATTCTCTCGACCGTCAACCTTCACCATGAATCTTGGGGGATGTTGCAACCTACCTCCTCTGTGCTCGGACCTCCTTCTCCTCCTAGCTCGTGAAACCTACCTCCTCTCTACTCTGACCTCGGCCTTCTCCTCCTAGCTCGCGTGAGACGTTGAAATGTGTCTTTTGTTTCTTTGTTTTCAAACTTATATTTTGTTATTTGTTTTTTTTTTGGTATTTTTTTTTCTTTTTCTTTTTATTATAGTTATATATAATATAATATATATATTATATAATATATATAATTTATAAATTATATATATTCTATATAATATTATATTACTCACATATTACATAATATTGTCCCAAGTCTTGGAGACAAAAACATCTCTAATCATGTTAATGCATGTTAGGGTTGAGAACTAGGTTGTCTCAATGAAGTTTTTTCCTTCGTGCAAAGGATGGAGGACCACCATAATGAATGTTCATTAAAAGACAAACCAAATATGAGATTTTGTATTTCATCGATAGTTCGAGACCTTGTTTTATTATAGTACTCTAATAATCCATTTGGTGCATGAAACCTTGAGGTTGGATGTGTATTACAAGGATTTCCATATAGACCCTCAACATGCAACAAAAATTCCAATTTACTTTGTGAATTTCTTACCACCCTCCGTACTTTCCCCAAAAATGATATAAATAGATTTCTCCAAGTATTGAAACTGGCTAGTGGAGGGAAATGAAAGATAGGATCAGTCATAGACATAGGTTACAACCAATATTTTAGTGCATATTTGGAATATGACTGTAACCATGGGCATTATCTTAGTGTGCCAATTTTTCTTTTTATCTCTTTGGATGACAATCTACCATATCTATTTGGAGGATGCCTAAAACACAAAAGGAAGCCTAAGAAATCCAACCACAATCTATGATCCAACTAGGAAGGTCTTGAGGGCCTAGTTTGTGACATTGAGTTTTGTCCCATTGAATTTTGGACTCGTAGGATAAATAAAATATATAAATATAGTCCATTGCATTGATCATTAATTTATATTCCTCTATAATGGTGAGAAATAAATCATTATCAACATTCCCGGTGACAAACTACTTGATTCCTTGTTTAGGGAGAGGGATGTCTTTAATCAAGCATTAATCTATAATTTGAAAGATCAAGTAGACCAAGGCTTATATTACCATCACATAAATTTCAAGTGCCAACATAGATCCTTGTCAAATATAATGGATTATCCCTATTTCTTCTTATTTATATATGTTGATGGAGAGATACATCATTGCTTCTAAGAAGATTATCCATGGTTGTAGGGAACAAGGGGAAATTTCAAGATCCTTAAGTGTGACTAGGATGAAGGGAAACTTAACCATATCATTAGCCTTTTCAAATTCAATTTAAAAAAATAAAGTATTGAGTCATCAACATATAGCCCATTATGTTCCTTCTCATGTTGCTAGGATATTAAATATTTAACAAAAACTTAATAATTCATTATTTATAGACATGCATTTTGTTAGTAAAATCATGGCTATAGAAAAAATATTAAATAAAAACACATTTATTATGTACGGTTATTGGTTTATTTTTTCTTCCAAAATTAGTCATATAGAAACTTGAGTGGTTAGAGGTTTTTTATTCTCTAAAAATGTGGTGGACCGTCCATTGTCAATATTGATTCCATGGAGCATCTTTTCCTTGCCTAAAAAAAGAAAAAGCTTCATATAAACTAATGTAATTGTGCATGGAGGAAGCATGTCAGGAAATAAGATAGTGAGTTCGATGATTGGTGATGAACCTTAAAAAATATTGACCTAATACATAATTGTTAAAGGAAAATTTAGATCCAAAATAAATAGAATTTTCACCCTCAATGATGTGAATATTTCTTCAAGTGATTTCAGGATTGGTGGTTCTTTTGCACTAATTTGAATAGTTTGGGAAGAAAGGGAGAAGGTGGTTTCAAATCTTACAACTTAGTATTAGGATGATTTTATCTACAGAGGATTAAAATTTTCTTGCGACTCTATTTTGACATGGAAAGTACGACATTCTAACATTTCACATATGGGTAGATACATTCTTAAATTTTTCTTAAAAATGAACTTTAGATGGAGAGATATATGAGATGGGGAATTTGAACATGGACATCCCATTCAAGTCTTACACGAGAATTTGGACTGGTTCAATTGGATCGTATTGTCATATAAGAACTTCAACAAGTAATAATTGTATAGTCTTAACATTCATGTATACATTCCTACTTTGTATGACTAGATCTTGCATAATAAAAATTGTTTGTAATCCACATATCATATCAATTATATCATTTTTTGTATAAACATATTTTTTCTTAAAAAGTTAACTAGATGTCGAACCATTATTGATTTTCCTAGTAAATGTTGAACCCCTTTTTCTTAAAAAGTTAACATGTCTCTAGTATTCCATCCACTAAGAAAGGTAAGAAAAAGGTCAATGAGGAGGATGTGGTTATTGGGAACAAAGGTCACAAGGTATGCATATGTGAGTACATGGACTTATAAAGAGTCCCACATCATCAATGAACTAGGGTCTTTTGGCATGAGCTATCATAGTGTCATCTCCACAACCAGAAATTTTATAATGAAGAAAATTATAACATGGGTCAATCATACATTATATCCTTTAGGAAAGATCCATAATATTTGGATATCCAAGATTGGAGGTATTTTTTTTGTATCCATAAGCCACATGGAGGAAACCTTCTTAATGTAAAAGGATGACCAAGTTGAGGGTTTATTGTGAGTCGAATTTGAGTCTAGAAACCCTCCCATATCGGTAAGGCATGCGAATATTCTAACCATGTCAAATTTCCGTGCATACATAAACAGTTTGAAAAAATTTCAACGTCGGCCCCATTCGCAGGTCACTATTGCCCATGTCTTGTACTCCTAGTACAATGTATTTTTGTTGTTCCTTTTAAAATTCATTCGATAGTACACACATTGCAACATCTTGTACTGCAAGGACATACTTTTATTGTGTTGATTAAATAATGAATGAAAAAAACGGGATTTTTCATCCCAACTGACACAGATACATTAACGTATATAATAATATACAATGTAGAACTTGAAATAAAAATGAAGAAAGGCTGATGCAAACTTAAAACTCATGTCAACCAATTTGTGCACTAATTTGTGTCACTATTAGAGAAGCTTCAATTCACCCACCACAAATGTCATGCACCGACCCCACATAGTGAGTAGTGAATGGGGCCAATGTTGAAATTTCTTCAATATGTTCCTATATGCATCAAAATTTGACATGGTTAGACTAGACACATGCCTTGATGGTATGGGAGGGTTTCAAGACTCAAGAATGTATGATGTCCCCACATAATATTTGAGATTGTCCACATTTGCATCAACATTCATCATGTTGCACCTCTCATTATCATCATTCTTCTTTCCCTTCTATATAATCGTTGTAGGAACTCTTGAAATTTGACATGGACCTTCCAATACACCAATCACAAATTTGTTCCACCAAACCCGCACAGTGAGCAGTGAATGGGGCCAATGTTCAAATTTTTCCAATTTGTTCCCGTATACATCGAAATTTGACATGGTTAGACTAGATAGTTTCCTTGAAGGTATGCGAGGGTTTCTGTAACATATCACTCTTGTGCACATTGAGAGAACTTATTCTTTGAGGACACTTGCATGCAAATGATCTGGGTCAATATACTATTGGTTGTTTTGATTATGATTATGAGATATTGTGGATTTGATGATATGTTATTTTGTTTTATTTACATAGACGAGTGTTATTGACTGGGTTCTCCTGAGTGTGTAGGACTCTGGACGTTGAGGATTTCGAGGCATTGATGAAACCCCTTGGAATCTAGATCGAGTTAGGGAGTGGATTGTTAGGGTTTAAATGTTGTTGATGTGACATATGTACATATGATTAGATATTATGATGTTGATTTTTATTGCTGACATGATTTGTTGATGGATGCAAGATAGAGATAGCCTTCCGAACAGACTCACATTTGGAGTAAAGGGGGCACACACGACAACTAGATACATTGAGGGAGAGGTGTGGCAGTAGCCCTGCCACAACTTACTAACACTCTCGTCGTGGCTCGAACTGTAGGTTAACAATTATATAGTTCGAGAAGACCCAGGATGTCATGAGGGAAGACTATGAAAATCACTCACGATGATTCTAAAGGGTGCGCAATAAGGTAGGGTCATTGTTCCTTAGAGACCCTTAGTCTCCCACAAGATCACCTGATGGAGTATTGACTCCAGGGGTTTGACGTCTACCAAATTTAGTCAAGAGGAGAGTGGCACCCTTGGATCGCGTAGTGCATCTTGAAGGGAATGTCACGCAAAGAAAATGGAAAGAGGAAAGTGGCACCCTTGGAGCATGTAGTGCGTCTTGAAGGGAACGCCATGATTTTAACTAGTAAGTTAATAAACCTAGTGCCTAGAAAACTATGCCTCCTTAGGACCTGGTCGACCTTAAAATGAATGATGTGATAAGTAAAGCTTAATAACTAATTTTTCCCTTAAGAACTGTCACCAAGCCTAGTGAATTGAAAACCTAGGTTTGAGTAGAACCTTAGATAAAAAAAAACTAATTAGACATATAACAGGAAGGGGGTAATGAAAATTCAACCATTAATAATTAAAGTAGAAATTTTATTAAATGTTTAATTAATAAAAGGGGTATTTGGTTGTTTTTGTCTAAACCTGTTAATTCTAAACTTAGTTATAAAAAGGGGAAACTTTAAGAAAAAGGAAAACTTAAAGAAAAGGGGGAAACCTAAGGAAAACAGGAAACATAAAGAAAAAGGGGAATGTCTAATTTAGTAAGAAATATAGCCTTTGGAACTTTCTATTTATGAACTCAACTAGGAATTAAGTAAGGTGTAAGTCATTTAAGAATTGTAAGGGAATAATGGGACATCGAGGAGCATTTCTAGGAACGTTTTTGAGTGGGTAAGGGAAAGAGACAAATTTAATTAATTGATAAATTGATTTTCTAGTGCAACTAGGGGATTGGGCGACATGTGTATGGGGGAGTTTTTTCAAAATTAATTAAATGAAAAAGGAATATAATGAGGGTTTTTGGAAACTAATGACTAAGAAAACTCTATAAAAAGGACGATAGAGGAGGAGTATGGACACATCTGGCTTGCATAACGTCGCGCTTTAGAATTTTATCTTGACTGAGTTTCTTTTGTGGGAGTTGGGATACCCGGCTCGAGTAACGAGTGGTAGCTCGACCTTGTGAGGCAAGATGGGAGATAACATTCACTGATATTGTGTGTGTGGCCTATAAATGTGTTGAACCTACACAGAATAGATCTAGCTAAACAATAATACACACATTTGCAAAGAGAATTGGAGAAGGAAGAAGAAGGAGAGAAAGAATGGAAGAATTCTCATTAACCGTATTCCACACTCAAAGAGTGAATAATTTACAATAGATATAATATGAATGAGTAACTAATATTCCATAGTGGTGGTATATATTGATCTGGACACACACCAATAGTTACAAGAGTAAACTACCACCTAGTCTAGTCTCTCAGGCAGTTACGGGAGTGAACTGCCACCTAGCTGAGTTAAATGTCAACTAGTCTTCATTTAACTGACTGAACAAAGAGTAGTGAGTTGGTGATGATCCCAATGCTGCATGGTGACAAAACCAATGCAACATCTAAACTCAACTCAACTAGTCAAACTGAAGTGTCAACTAAAAGAGAATATTCTCTAGGTGGAATATTCTCCCCTAAAATATAGGAGACTGGATAATGAATAATTATGAATAATAAACAAGGAATAACCTTAAGAAAAATAAATCCTAGGTGTGTGTGAAGTAACTCCAACACCCGCCCTAAACATCACTATGGTGAAATTAAAGAATGGGTCCTGGCTACGAGGCCCTGTTAGCTACCCAAATACAAAAGATACATTGAACTAAACGAGGAAAGAGGGAAAACCTCATGGGAACAAACCCCCCCCTCAAATTACAATGCATAAAATAAAAAATGATAAGGAACAAAAGACAGTTGCTAAGAAACCATGTCCTTCACTCCAAGAAGACCTCGCAACTATGCAAGTTTCTATTCTTTGAATGTTTTGTTGAAGATGTAGATGTCTGCACGGATATAATGAAGTATATGCATCATTGATATGTCCACACATATCCACTTTATCTTCTTGTAATGAATAATATCCAAATAAATTTTGGATGAAACTTTGAAAACCGTACGACCGTTTTCGGAAAAACGCTGAAATTTTGTTGATTTTGAAATGATCATAACTTCATTTCCCAGACTCCGTTTCAAACGATTTTTCTTTTCGAAATTGGATATTTTCCCGAGAGGAATTCAAATAACTAATTTGTTTCTACAAATTGTTCTCATAAAATATCAGAATGGAGTATGATTTGTGTGGCTCTCGTTTTGTCTCCTGAGATGCATGCATGGTGCATGCAAAAGTGTCTACATGTGACTCCTGAGATGCATGCCATATATCTTCCACATAAATTTCAAAAAAAAAAATATGAAATGGAGTAGAAATCATCTTTAATTATTGGAATACAAATTTGTGCAGATACTTGTGTAGAAGGATCTTCAAACTGAGAAGATTTATCTTCCAGTGGATTTTCTACATTCTCTATCCTGTCAACATTTTGCATGCATTCTTCCTTATTCCCAAATAAAACCTCCAATTTGCTCCGTAATTCATTTGTAGTGAATTCTTCTGACTCATCATATACTTGATGGATAATTTTGGGAGAAATAAAATATAGGATACATCCTATGGCCATATCTTGTATATTGAGAAAATCGTTTTTTCTCATCGGCAGAATCAAGCTCTACTTCCATTGCCATGGTTATTTGGTATAAGCCTTTGCATCTTAGCAGAAGAAATTTGTTTGGCTTCCATTCCAAATAGTTATGAGGTGTGAGAAGTATTTCTGGTGAATAATCCATATTTTGTTGTCTTCAATATTTTGTACCTGCAAAAAAATGATTTGGTGTAGCTTTTGCTTAGCAGTCCGTTGGCTCTGATACCATGTAAAAATTTATTTATTTTTTTGAAAGAATTTTTTTTGCATGGTATCAGAGTCGATGGACTGCTAAGAAAAAGCTACACCTAATCATTTTTTGCAGGTAAAAAAGATTGAAGACAACAAAAGATGGATTATTCGCCAAAAATACTTCTCACGCCTCATAACTATTTGGAATGGAAGCCAACAATTTTGCTTATGCTGAGACGCAAAGGCTTATACCAAATAACCATGGCAATGGAAGTAGAGTCTGATTCTGTCGATGAGAAAAATTATTTTCTCAATATAAAATATATGGCCATGTGTTGAACCTGCATAGAATAGATCTAGCTAAACAATAATACACACATTTGCAGAGAGAATTGGAGAAGGAAGAACAAGGAGAAAAAGAATGGAATAATTCTCATTAACCGTATTCCACACTCAAAGAGTGAATAATTTACAATATATATAGGATTCATGAGTAACTAATATGCCATAGTGGTGGTCTAGATTTATTTGGACACACACCGATAGTTACAAGAGTAAACTGCCACCTAGTCTTGTAACAACCCTCCTGGTTATGACAACCACTCAGACAGCAAGTGCAAATTTTTTTTTTGTTTTAAAGGCGTGTGCGCGCATGGAGGAGGGGAACCAGACACACTAGATTCTACGCCGCCACTCGATGACTGACAAGACGCAACCATGGAAATCACAACAAGAGACGCAAGGCGCACGACAAGTAACTGCAAGCAAGGAACACCCAAGACCAAGGCTACTGAAGGTGTCTACCTCCCGCCTGTCGCAAGCCGACCCAACACACCAGGTTTTACAACCCAGCGCAATCTCAAGTTATCAAGGGACTACCAGGCTATAAGAGTCTTAAGGTCATTCCATGGCGCAACTCTAGTCATAAAACATCGTCAAGGTACCCTCTGAACACATTCAAGGTACCCCCATAGCACCAGACTGAACTTGACTGGTTTAACATCAACAAGATAAAAAGTCATCAATTGTAATCATAATCATAATGGATGGTAGTAATGGGTTCTAATGCAATAAGCAACAGTTACACCTTCTCTACAGCTCAATAATTAACAATTTATCCTGAACTCTTTTGATGCCATCATTTGTAAATTACATTATCAATCATCCCAACACTAAAATTTCCCCACCAATGCCATAAGGAGTACCACCCTTCCATTTAAGTTATATATAAAAATATCGCAAGAATAGCATTTACATTACAAGACAAGTTACCTCCTCCCCATCCTTAATATTAAGATCCCAGAATTTACTGCAATTTCCCCAACCTCTAAACGTACTCGTATTTCTAATCATAATAACTGATTGCGTCGCAATAATGAATACATGCCATAATACTATCCTTCCTCACAATACATTCTAACTCGTTTAGTCATAAGGCTGTAGGTCCATACCAACACTAGATCTGATCCAAGGGTGCATGCATAACAATGATGTAATTGACT
>SNQJ01S0024125.1:91524-120601 GCA_010110895.2 Picea sitchensis | reverse complement strand
AATAGCACTCGTATACATGAATAGTAATGCATCATATCATCTTTCAATCACATCATAATCAAATATATAAGGTCCAACATCAAAAAGGGTCCAGATCACTTGCGAGCAAGTGTCCTCAAAGACTAAGTGGTCTCAGTGCGCCAGAGCGGGATGTTACAAGTCTAGTCTCTCAGGCAGTTACGGGAGTGAACTGCCACCTAGCTGAGTTAACTAGTCAACTAGTCTTCAGTTAACTAACTGAACAAAGAGTAGTGAGTTGGTGATGATCCCAATATTGCATGGTGACAAAACCAATGGAACATCTAAACTCAACTCAACTAGTCAAACTAAAGTGTCAAATGAAAGAGAATATTCTCCAGGTGGAATATTCTCCCCTAAAATATAGGAGACTCGATAATGACTAATTATGATTAATAAAAAGGGAATAACCTTAGGAAAAATAAATCCTAGGTGTGTGTGAAGTAACTCCAACATGTCCCCTTTGTGGCTCAGGGGGCTCAGGGGGAATAAGAGTACCCCTAGCATTGGCTGGGAGGTACTGGTGAGGTCACATTTGCTAAAAAGAGGGAGCTCGATGGAGTGCGCGTGGGACAACAACTTCAGAGCATTTGCTTTTGGATACAATACACATGTGTATATTTGTACTAAATGGTAGTTAAATTCCCTGTATATGCATCTCTCTAACGTCGAAAGCACGTGTGCGTCACTGTGTTAAAAATTTAGTTAATATTTTTTCCTAGAAATTTACGGTTGTGAAATTTGGTTGACGGGTAGTTAAATTATGTTATCGCGCCTTTAGTTAAGGTACTTCTATTGTGTTGAAGTTTATGTTTTATTCAGCATAATACTATCCAGATATTTCATTTTTTTTTTCAACGCATTTGTCTTAATGAGCCCATCGTTTTATGATCATAGAATTCAAAGTTATCCCAGCCTTATGCTCACTGTAATTTGATTTGATTTCCAATGGTGAACCCAAAATCTGAGTGCAAATGACTTCTTTGCGGGTTTTTTTTATTGTTTTTCATACAAACAAAAATTGTTTTTTTATCTTCTATCCCTTATCCTTGAAGTTATTAGTCCATTCCTAAGCAGTCGGCCAGGAGCCGAATCGACCGTCTTTCACTCCCATGTTAAAGATTTAGATTCAAATGCCCTGCTTTCTTGTGCATGGATAATAAGTGTAGGATCATTCTTTGCCTAGCAAATTCCTTACTATGTACAATGAAAACTACTATTTATTGCTATGTGTTTTGGTCGCTATACTCATCCAATTTTGTTTTTAATTGCCCAACGAATTCCTTACTATTTACAGCGGAAAATAATTCTTATTGCTCTACATTTTGGTTGATATACTCATCCAATTTCATTTTTAATTGCCCAACGAATTCCTTATAGTGTACAGTGAAAAATACTTCTTATTGCTCTGCGTTTTGGTTTCTATACTCATCTAATATCATTTTTAATTGCCCAACGAATTCCTTACTGTGTAGAACGAAACATACTTCTTATTGCTCTACATTTTGGTTGCTATACTCATCCAATTTCATTTTTAATTGCCCAACGAATCCCTTACTGTGAACAATGAAAAATCCTTCTTATTGCTCTGCGTTTTGGTTTCTATACTCATCCAATTTCGTTTTTAATTGCCCAACAAGTTCCTTACTATGTACAACCAAAATAACTTCTTATTGCTCTGCGTTTTGGTTGCTATACTCATCCAATTTCGTTTTCAATTGCCCAACGAATTCTTTACTATGTACAGCGAAAAATACTTCTTATTTCTCTGCGTTTTGGTTTCTTTACTCAACCAATTTCGTTTGTGATTGCCCAGCAAATTCCTTACTGTGTACAGCGAAAAATACTTCTTTATTTCTCTGCGACCTATGTTGTTTTTACTCCCTTCCATTTTGTTTTTAATTTCACTTGTAAGGATAAGTCACAGTGTTAATGATAATAGCATAATTTAAATAATAATAAAAACAGTTTTATGTTGACAAAAAAAGGGGCATGCATTTATCTAATCTGGGAAATTTTGCATGTAGTTTTCAATCTCTCTTTACACGTGTTATTATGGTTTTATTAATGTATATCTTGTATACTTATGATAACTAAGGAAGGAATGTGGTGCGATAATTATCTTTATGTAGACTTGGAGGTTTATCTAGTCTGCATCTTTATTTAATCCTCATGAATATTTTGGATATCAGTTCCGTATGAAGTCCACTTTAATGTTATTAAATACAACCTTGCTCAGATTAGGGACTCGTGCCAAAATTTTAGACACCCTTGCCACCAGGTGAAAGGAATAGATTCACTTTCCTTTTAAATAAAAAAAAAACCTTGTTCAGAAATTAAAATGAGTGGTTTCTTGTGAATAAATGCAACCTCTGTGGATAAATTCTGGCAGGAATTAAGCAGTAAATGGGTATTTGTTCTTACTTTAGTTCTCTCTCCATAGAATAATCGAGAATGAAATTTATTAATGCAGAATACTTGTTTATTAATTCATGTTTTTATTTCCTCACTAGACTGTGTCTTGTTTAACTATTTCATTGACTTAATTATGTTGTTTTCCATTCAGTTGTTATCATTAATTATGTGTTGATAATCAGTTGTTATCATTGATTATGTTGTTTTCCATTTAGTTGTTATTATATTATGTGTTGCCAATCATTTGTTCTCACTAGTGGTGTTGTTAGCCAATCAATTTGTTATCATTAATACATTTGAAGTGGTTAATGGGTTTAAGTGACATGCAGTGGGCCCCAGGGTTGTAGACTCTTCGGAGAAGGGGTGCGCTACTAAATATCTCCATCATGGGATGCTTGCTCACATCATTCAGTTTATTTCTGGTGTGCAAAAAATTAATTGACAAATGATATATTTATATGATAGATGTGTTAATTAATTTATTGGTTATACGAATGATGGTCCTTGATCAAATGTCCCTTGCGTGCCTTGAAGGGTCACTAGAACGTTGGGTTGTTGAATATTTTTTTGTGGGCCATGCAAATTGATTGAGTCAATGATTTCTAATTCTCACTCTCTTTGAAGGTTCTTGTTACATGTGTCAGTTGATGTTTTTGTGTCAGGTTGTTGATGTTGCCCCTTATCTTAGTAGACATGGTATTGCTTGTGTTGGGGGAGATGTAGACACCTCCTTGTTCCTTAGAACAATTGCCATCCTTGAGACATTAATGGTCAAAATCGATGGGACCCTAGGCTTGAGTGTTTCTTATGTGTCCAGGAGGTCCTAACCTTGCAGGGCAGGACATGTGGCTAGTCATTTTATTTTGGTCTAATTCATTTCCGTATGTTGCATCGAGTTGCATGATGTGATAGGATGCTAGTTTTTTACATTGTCTTTTTCCTGAATTGTGTGTGTTTTTTTCATCATCGTGTTGTGTGGATTGACTGTTGTTGTTGTTACCTTACTGTTTAAAAAAAAAAAAAAATTAGCACTTTTTATGTGTCGCGTGTTGTTGTAACATTAGGGATGTTACATATGGTATCCGAGTGGGTTCGACCCACGACTTTGGATCACTATGGATTCTATTTATTAGATGATTGATTATTATGTCACTAATTAAACTGATTTGTATTCATGCAGGTAATCATGGTTAGAGGACGTTGTGAAGGCAAACAACAGGGTACTAGGGGAGGAGGCGCGACACCCTTAGTAGAATCCACACCTGAGGGGTCTAACCCCCAGGGAGACGAACAGGTTGTCGAGCAAGAACAAATAGTTGTGGTTGATGTGGCTGGGATGATGAGGTCCTTTTAGTGGATGTTTGAGGCACTGATCAACCATTTGGATAGAGATGAGGCCAAGTGTAACACCCTTGTTTCCCCCAACTTGTAATTAATCATTAATTAGGGTTACCATGTTGTGGCATGGGAACAATGTAAATGTATTATTGTTTGAGTTTCCAATAACTGATTGTGGGGGTGAAGCCTTGAAACTATTGGCCATGATATCACTAGAGGAAATAATGTGAAAACTATAAGAGAGGGTTCATTATATAAAATAACCCCAAATTTTCCTTTGATGAGGATAATAAACCTCCTTCAGATCCCAAGCAGAGAAATCAGTTAATGAAGAAAGGACCAGTGGTTGAATTATCAACCACTCCCATGAATGGACGCATGATCTATCTACAAAATTTCATCCCGAAGTACCACTGGGTATGGCATACCAAGTTGACCCAAGCTACCTTTTGACAGAAGGAATAGGATGGGTCAAGAACCATCTTGGGAAAAGATATATAGAAAATAGAGACAAGGAAATAGATAGATAGATATAGAGAGGAAAACGTGCGGAGCTCTCCAACGGATGATGAACAGAAGGTCATGAGGATGATGCTAATTGAGAATATGATAAACCTCACCAAGGCCATGACAAAGAAAGAAATATTTGAGAGTTTGTAGAGAACAGAACCCAAGCAGAAGTTGAAACAGAGAAAGAATCCTTGAGAAACTGCGAGAATTCCCTGGTGATATCATGGGTTGGCATGGAGGTGGCCATAGTGCTAAGAATGAATGACTTTGAGCCTATGGTTGGGTGGAAGGATGAACACCCACAATCAGTTAGTTGGCTACCACTTGTAATAGATAAGTAATCGCATATCTTATGTATTTAAGTGGTACTTTGAATTAAAGTTGGATATCCTATGAATGTTGCAGGGATGGATATGTTTACTTAATGATTTATACTGTATCCCTTTTTGTGTTTGCTTTATTGTGTAATTAGGAAAGTAAGAAATTATATGGATTTGATACGATTTGTACTAAAAAATGCTTGTGCCCTATGGTGGCTTAATATAGAGCCATGAACTGTGAGTTCGTTGACCTTGGGCACAATTTCATGTATGCATGTCGACACTCCTAGTCGTTCTGATTCCCTTGGAGGAAGGAGTCTGTTAAATCTCAGGTAGTGCATGTATGCATAGGCTCTCTACGAGGCAAGCAGAGACTGAGAACTACTTAATTTTTAGAGTTGAGGAATGAGCGTAAAGGGTGCGCGGAAGAATTATTCCAAGCATTAAGTTCAATAGAAAGAGCGCAAAGATCTTAAGACTTCCAGAGCTAAAAAATCTCAAGAAGAATAGCGATATTGAAGTATCGAAAGGGAAGGCTCCTTTGTTTGGAAGAAGAATGAACAAGATCTATTCAGGAAGAGACAAGGTTCATTGTGACCATTGGATACGGGAAGGAGCGTGGGAGTTAACCCCTTGAGTCCTTCAGACTTCGTGAGTTTGACGATTTGAGCAATTTCGTCATAAGGGAGGTAAAATCCCCGAAGTCCCGAACTCTCAAAGTTAATTTGGGCCTAAGATCTGAGGATGTCTGAGAGCCATCCCGACTGTTAGATCTATGAGGTAGTCAGCCCGACACTGACCAACTCTCATAGATTTCAGTCGAGGAGTGAGTCAATGTCCCAAAGTCCTGAAGTGTCGAAGTCCATCCTAGCCATTGGCTCCAGGAGACACGTGACACCAGATCCTTCTCTTTAGAGGTTTAGTGCTCCAGAGGAAAATGGATTTTGTGAAGAGAGAACTCTCGAAGACCCGAAGGCTAGAGTTCACCTGAGTAGTTGATCTTCGAGGACAGGTGTCAGAATATATGCCACTTCGGAGAAAAGTCACTCCATAGAAAATCTTGTGGAAAGAGATGAGAACTCTCAAAGGCTGAAGTGTCAGATTTCATCCTGACCATTGATAATAGGGGATGCATGTCCGAAGATCTGACACTCTGGGAGGATTGCACTCTAGAGGTTTGTGTTGGTGAGTAATTTGAAACTCCCGAAGTGAGAAGCCCCGAAGTGATATGTAGAGATTGATTCATGGGAGACACACGTCGTTGGATCATTAACTTCGGATGAAATCCTTTTGAGAGAAAGTGAGTGTGGAAAGGTAGAAACTCTCGAACTCCTAAATCCCAAATTAAACCATGACCATTGATCGGGAAGGATGTGTGGCACACTATCTTTGACTCTGGAAGAATGTACTCTGGGAGGACGGATTGTTGGAGCATTCAGATCATCGGAACATCGAATTCCCAAAGTGAACCTAGACTGTCAGATCCATAAGGATGCATGGAGAAAATCCATTCTATTCGGGTGAAATCACTCCAGAGAGGAATGAGTGTGCAGGATTTGAAACTCTCGAATCCCGAAGTGAACCTGGACCGTCAGATCCAGAGGGACGCGTGGCGGAAATCCGTTGTATTCAGGTGAAATCACTCCGGAGAGGAACAAGTGTGCAGGAGTTGAAACTCCTAAAGCCCGAAGAGCCGAAGAGAACCTAGACCATCAAATTCAGGGTGACACATGCTGAAAATCTGTTGTATCTGGGTGAAAGCACTTCGAGAGGAATGAGTGCATAGGATTTTGAAACTCCCAAAGCCCGAATAACCGAAGTAGATGGGGGTCATCGATATGTGGGAGGAAACGCGTCAATAGATCATGCAATCTGGGTGAAACTCTCCAGGGGCAAGTGAGCATGTATAATTTGAGAGTTGAGATTCCCAAATGCTGGAGTCCTGAAGTGGATCACACCCATTGATTGCAAAGGTACGCATGGTACTCGATCTGTAACTCTAGGTACATCATACTTCGACGGAAAAAGGCATAGGAATGTTTGAAACTTCCAAATGCCGAAGTCCCGAAGTGAATAAGGACCATTGAAATCCCCAAGGGCATGCGACGTCAAATTATGAACTTCAGAGAATTTCCATTTCAGGGGAATTTGTGCGGTGGTTGTCTTAGCGCCTATTGTTTTGGCATCTGGAAAAAGGTCACTATCATATGCAAGTAGAAGGGGAATGGAAGAACCCAAAGGACTTAGAAGAGGATATTTTCCAATTCTAAGCTCAGTTCAAAGCATGGAGGCTGCGACTGGAAAGCTCTGGAAGAGAAGAATGAAATAGAGACCCCTTAAAGAGGGTATTGTTCTCTCAAGGAGAACGAAATTTTTATGCCCCGTCATGGGTGTGTTACAAATTGGTATCAGAGAATCGTTACAAAACTTGCATTGCTTGGGCTCATTCATGAGTCACAAAAAGAGGTATTTTTATCTGCATTTACTCCTTGAGGAGAAGGACAACAAATTGAACTTGTGATTTTGGGAATTCTTGTTGAACTTCAGCAAAAGAATTTCTTTAACCCTTTTTCATAGTGATAACTACTCTTACCGGAGTAGGGATATGCTAATTAAAATTAATAATATTTGAATGTGGATAGTTGAAGGTGGAAAGGTTATGTCAAAGGTAGTTGAAGTCCGAAGGATGGATGACCTGGTGTTCATAGCACTGCCTCTAAGCATGGGAAGTTGGAACCTCAGGCACTGATGATGGATGATTATATAATGGTTAATACCTTTGTGGGCTTAAGGGAATCTGATAGCATCAGGTAGGATCCTTGGCAGTATAATTACTGCTTTATATTAAACTCAGAGTATATAACTCCTCATGACCAGAGGAAAGGTGAGATGGGTAGAGTCCTATAGAAGTTGAGGCAAGAATGTTTTCTTGCTAGCTGTTATAATATAAAAGGGAAAGTGACCATGGTTGGTTATTTCCATAAAGAGAAGGAAACATCAGTATGAGTTATAACTGTGATATTATTCATGTAAGAGACTATAATATCTAACTAAAGAATACTAATTATAACACTAATCTAGTACAATGAATACTTAGTTGTGTGTGTATGCTTGAGTTCATGGATTTAATGCATTGAGAAGATTCTTGATATGAAGCCTGATATTAATACTAGTTAGGCATGAATGATATTAAATGTGCAAGTGATGCACATGTATGATGTAAGAGTATAAGTATACTAAAGGCCCAATATGGTTTCCCCGATGAGTGAAATGTGAGGCAAGCATGACACTTGCCAAGATTGAATGAATACCATGGATGCATGGTTGACTCCATTCTGAAGAGTCATGAAATTTCTGTTTTGAATGATAGCTTAAGGGGAATGTGCTCCATCTCCCCAGGAAAATCCAGTACAAATAGACGAAAGAGAAAACAAGCAAGGATGCTATGTTTTCATAATAAGAAGCAAATGATTATGCCTTTGAGGATCACATGAGAATGATTATAAACAATCGTGAGTTGACTGATTCCAAAGTAGAGATGTATGTAGGCTATGAAATATACCTATGGAAGCTACACACAGGCTTATGATTATGAATATGGTTAAGTACATCATGGATGTAAATTAAAAAAAACTAGAATATGTGTGAATACATAATCAGGATGCATGTCATAAATGCATGTCTATGTTCCTTAAATAATGCTTAGTAATGAGCCGAAGCTAATTCAAGGTTGAGGCCATCACAGATAGTGATGGATATGCAATGAGGATGTTGCATGTTGAAGGAGTTCCTTATGAAGAAACTGTGTAAGAGATCTATCAGAAGAATAGAGTCACAACCCTAATGATTGTTGAAGGTTGGGCAATGGGATGCAAAGCATGCATATATAAGAATCCTAGATTACATTTTTAAAACAAAATGTGTAGGTGGAAGAATAATAACTGAATGTTAACCACTCTGAGAACCAAATGATAATGTGGAGGATGCACAAGTTCATGACCCACTATGAAAAAAAAACTTTCTATTAAAACATGTTGTTGCATCCAAAAAGGTTAGAGTGAGGCCTAACCAAGGATGCTCAAGGAAAAGGGTAGGGAGATCCCAACCTAGAATAAATTGCAAAATGCCAAGAAGAGGAATAAGGAGGAACACTTATCAACCCTAAAAAGTCAGAATGGCTTACATGGTTGTAGGTCTTAGATGAGTAGTTGTAAGAACAAGTACAACTAGGAAAAGAGAAGGAATAAATAAGTATGTTTGATCAAATGGGCTTGGCTGAAGCCACACCAAGCAAAGGAAGTAAGTCCTTAGAAATAAATCAACTGGGTTGAAATCCCCAAGTTGTGTGGAAGGAGTGGGAAAAAGGTAAGATCCCCTAACTCCTTTCTTGCTATGTGTTATGTTTCCTTTGGAATGAAAAAGTTGATTTACTAATAAAAGTAAATGTTTGGACACCATAGTGATGATGATTGTATTACTGCAGAAATAGTTGAGAACTTTTTGTATTACATTCATGAAAACCTTTGAGGTTAATGTGATGAAGTACATAAAGATATGCTAGGAAATTTTGAAGATGTTTCATGGAATTAAATGTTATGCACAAAATTTCGAAAGGCAAATGCATGCCTCAGATACCCAAGTAGAGTATGATTCAGGAAGAAAACCCTGGTCGAATCAGGTTAATCAATATCTTGACAGAGGATATGAACGCGAGTCATTCATCGGAAGGAAACTGATCTCATTTGTAAAATTGACTTCAATACCCACTGGATTTAACAGATCAAATGTCAGTGGTTCAATAAGATCGATGGCCCGTATTCATTACGGAGATCAAATGGGCATGCAAGTTAACGACAGAGAATGTGCCTGTAATTTAATTTCAATATAGTTTTTTTTTTAGTTTGGGGTCTGATCGTAGATCGGACAACCTGTATTCATTGTGGGGCGTGAAGGCGAAATCGAAGGGTGCACTAGTTCACATCCTGCAATCAACCTACATCGTTGATATTGTCGAGGTGGATGGTCAACGACCACAATTAAAAGAGTTGAGGAAGAACTTTTCAGATTTCAGAGATTGAACTCTTCGATAAAGAGTGAGCACGTTAGGGATTCTGTAATCACTGTGAACCTTTTATCTGTAAATGATCAGTGGGTGGACCTTCAAGGAACCCATGCATTAACGCCTTGTAAACACGTACTGTGATTGGGTTCAGTGGCTAGATTTGAAAAATAAAGATCTCAATCTAAATTCTCGGCCAAACATTTCTATGTTGGCATTATTATTTGGAAATCATGTGGTTAAAATCGATTGATGGCCCGCGATCATTGCAGAGATTGCATATGCACACGGGTTAACGTCGAGACCTATACCCGTAATCTAAATTCAATATAGTGTTGTTTTGAGTTTGGGATCTGATCATAGAACGAGTGACCCATATTGGTTGGAGGTTGGAAGGATAATTAAACCGCGAGCTAGTTGAGGCTCCACAATCCCTTGTTGTCATTGGATATGGGGAAAGATGGAATTGTAGACAAGGGGTTTAGCCAATATCATAACACTCCGACATAGGAGATGAAAGGATAGCACTTGAAAATAATAGAGATAAGGTCACAACTCT
Source organism: Picea sitchensis (assembly GCA_010110895.2). Lineage (NCBI taxonomy): Eukaryota > Viridiplantae > Streptophyta > Pinopsida > Pinales > Pinaceae > Picea > Picea sitchensis. Next base: position 110,382 of record SNQJ01S0024125.1, on the reverse strand, counting down.
TGATCACATGGAGAGAAAATGGAGTTCATCCGGGCCAGTCAAGGAAGGTAGAGTTTAGCACTCTACATTAGACTGTGGTCGCGGGGACTAGTTCTATGGGAATAAAGGTGCTCATAGTTAGAACATTGCATGGAATGCATTGAGGAAATTCATGTTTACATAAAGGATAGAAAATGGATTTCCCATCGAGGAAGGAGGACCTTCCAACATTTCTACTTACATTGTATAGGTGTTAGAGAAAACCAAATTTGGGTGGCCATGAGTGTTGGGTGGTTATTAGTGAAGGAGGAATGCTTAAGGAATTCATATGAAACTTGTAGTGTCATATGTACTGATTTGGGATCATGATCATCCTGTAGCCACAAGCATAGTCCTGCTGCAACAATGAATGTGAATAAATAAACCATATGGTGAAAATCTTGGCTAAACTCCAACACACCATGGAAAAGTACTTGTTGTAAAGTATGGGAAACTTAAAATCAATGCAAGAGTGCATTGGGTATGAATGTGGCCATGAATGTTGGTGCATTCATTAAAATCAATTGATATATGAATTACATTTTGAAAATTTTGGTAGGCTAAAATGATGCATAGGTAAGGGATGATGTATCCTTTTTCCCTGATATCCTTGAATACATGAAAACAACTTGGACTGTTAGTATGCATGATTTTGAAAAGATAATGTGCATGGAAACTAACAATTTGTTTGGTTGAGGAATGTTGAAACTGCAGGAGTAAATGAGTCTTGGATATGGCAATATTGTAAGCCCATAAGGAAGACCAATTGCCTACTGAGCCAAACTGCAAGGAATGGTGTTTCCTTTTTGAGAAAGTGAATTTGATTCTTAGTATGCACATTAAAGTATGGGAAACTTAAAATCAATGCAAGGGTGCATTGGGTATGAATGTGGCCATGAATGTTGGCGCATTCATTAAAATCAATTGATATCTAAATTACATTTTGAAAATTTTGGTAGGCTGAAATGATGCATAGGTAAGGGATGATGTATCATTTTTTATTGGTATCCTTGAATACATGAAAATGACTTGGACTGTTAGTATGCCTGATTTTGAAAAGATAATGTACATGGAAACTAACCATTTGTTTGGTTGAGGAATGTTGAAACTGCAGGAGGAAATGAGTCTTGGATATGGCAGTATTGTAAGCCCATAAGGAAGACTAATTGCCTACTGAGCCAACCTGCAAGGAATGACATTTCCTTTTTGAGAAAGTTAATTTGATTGCTAGTATTCACAATTGTGAAATTGTTTGTGATGACATTATAAAGATGCAATAAAAATGTATGAGCATGAGAAACTAACAATTTGTTTGGATGATTGAAGTTGAAGTGTAGGAAGCAAAGGAGTCTTGAATATGGTAGTGTTCTAAGACATAAGGAAGACCAATTACCCACTGAGACAAACCACTATGGGAAGGAAAGTCCCATAAATATGAATCTGGTTCCTTTGCAAAACAAATATGAGAACAAAATGTGGAATTTGGAAATCTGCGGATGATAGATTTACAAGGAAATTTTTTGAATTTAAAATTTATGATGTCTCGTGAATTTATGTATACCTGTGATACAGGTGAAAGGGAAAGATTTGTGAAGAGTGAAGATATGAGAAACTGAGCTCTTGTGGTCGAGGGAGAACTATGATAAAGAGTATAATTTGATCACATGAAATGGAGACTGACTCGGGAGAAGGAGAGTAACCTTCGTCCCTAACTATTTATGTGCCAAGAGAAGGAGAGTTACCTTCATCCCTAACTTTAGCTGAGTCGGAAGGTTTTCAAGCTGTAAAAGCATGAAAAAATGGATACTGCTGAGCCATGAGAACCCCGAGGTAAGCCATGATTGCCTATAATATATTATGTTGAGGTAACACAAGCCAGAGGGACGCCTCGACAGAGAAATTCTAAGGTACACCTCGACTGTAATACTTTATAGAGTCTCTAGAATTCTTTTTGTGCGATAAAACCTTGGCAAGGAAAGATGGATCACCCGAGGGACTGTATAATAGAGAAGGGGATGCCTGAGCCTAATCCTAGAGGGTGAGTGACCGCAAGGAAGAGGAGAATTTAATAGTTCTTGTAAACTATTTATTGGGATCATGCACACGATGGGTAGTTCTTCCAGTGCGAGAAAACCTTGGCAAGGCAAGATGGATCACCCGAGGGACTATATAGCAGAGAAGGGGATGCCTGAGCCTGGGCCTGGAGGGTGAGTGACCACAAGGAAGATGAAACCTTGATAGTTCTTGTAAACTATTGATGGGGATCATGCACCCAATAGGTATGTCAAGAAAAAACAGTGAGCCTGGATAACAAGACAACCATGTGGATACAAATCCACAAACTGCATAGATAATTATTGTGCTAGATTATGAAATTTTCCTAGAAATTTTATGCAACAGTAAAAAAATTTCACATGAGACTATGATTAATGTGCTTGTTTTCCAAGAATTATTGAAAGAAGGTGACGAAGATTAAGAGTCTGAAAAATGACCTGACAGAGAAATAAGGTCAAGACTTTTGAAGTGGTTGAATGAGAAAATCATGACCGGTGTTACTCAGAAAGAACACTGAGGACGATGTTTCATTTTAAGGGGGAGGGAATTGTAACACCTCTGTTTCCAACAACTTGTAATTAATCATTAATTAGGGTTACCATGTTGTGGCATGGGAACAGTGTAAATGTATTATTGTTTGAGTTGTCAATAACTGACTGTGGGGGTGAAGCCTTGAAAGTATTAGCTATGATATCACTAGAGGAAAGAATGTGAAAACTAAAACAAAGGGTTCATTATATCAAATAACCCCAAATTTCCCTTTGATGAGGATAATAAACCTCCTTCATATCCCAAGGAGAGAAATCAGTTAATTAAGAAAGGACCAGTGGTTGAATTATCAATCACTCCCATGAATGGAAGCATGGTCTACCTACAAAATGTCATCCCGAGGTACCACTGGGTATGGAAGACCAATATGACCCGAGTTCCCTTCTGACAGAAGGAACAGGATGGGTGGAGAACCATCTTGGGAAAAGATATACAAAAAATAGAGATAAGGAAATAGATAGATAGAGACAGAGAGTAAAACACGTGGATCTCTCCAATGGATGATGAATAGAAGATCGCGATCCTAATGTTGAGTGAGCATCTGATAAACCTCGCCAAGGCCATGACAGAGAAAGAAATCTATGAGAGTTTGTAGAGAACATAACCCGAGTAGAAGTTGAAACAGAGAAACAATCCTTAAGAAATTGTGATATTTCTCTGGTGATATCATGGCTGGGCATAGGGGTGGATAGAGTGATAAGAATGAATTCCTCTGATCCTATGGTTGGGTGGAAGGATGAACACCCATAGTTAGTTATTTGGATACCACCTATAATAGATAAGGAATCACATATCTTGTGTATTTAAGTGGTATTGTGAATTAAAGTTGGATATCCTATGAATGTTGTAGGGATGGATACGTTTTCTTAATGATTTATACTGTATCCCTTTTTGTGTTTTCTTGATTATGTAATTAGGAAAGTAAGAAATTATATGGATTTGACACGATTTGTACTCGTAAATGCTTGCACCCTGTGGTGGCTTAAGATAGAGCCATGAACTGTGAGTTCGTCGACCTTGGGCACAGTTTCACGTATGCATGTTGACACTCCTAGTCGTTCTGAGTCCCTTGGAGGAAGGAGTTTGTTAAAGCTCAGGGGAGATAGTGCACGTATGCGCAGGCTCTCTGTGAGGCAGAGAAAGAATGAGAACCACTTAAGTTCTAGAGTTGAGGAATGAGCGTAAGGGGTGCGAGGAAGAATTCTTCCAAGCATTAAGTTCAAGAGAAAGAACACAAATCTCTTAATCCTTTCAGAGCTAACAAAGATCAGGAAGAACAACGAGACTGAAGTATCAAAAGGGAAGGTTTATTTGTTTGGAAGACGAATGAACGAGATCTATTCAGGAAGAGCCAAGATTTTTTGTGACCATTGGATACGAGAAGGATCACGGGATTTAACCCCTTGAGTCCTTTGGACTTCATGAGTTCGACGAATCAAGCAACTCCATCGTAAGGGAGGTAAAATATCTGAAGTCCCAAAGCCCCAAATTTAATATGGGCATTAGATCTGAGGATGACTGGGAGCCATCCTGACCATCAGATCTATGAGGTAGTTAGCCCGACACTGACCAACTCTGGTAGATTTCAGTCGAGGAGTGATTCAACCTCCTGAAGTCCCGGAGTGCCAAAGTCCATCCTAGTCGTTGGCCAGGAGACACATGGCACCAGATCCTTTGCTTCATAGGTTTAGTGCTCTAGAGGAAAATGGATTGTGTTAATCAAGAAATCTTGAAGGCCCAGAGGTCGAAGTTCACCTGATTCATCGATCTCCGAGGACAGGTGTCAGAATATCTGCCATTTCAGAGAAAATTTACTCTATGGGAAATATTGTGGAAAGAGGCGAGAACTCCCAAAGGCTGAAGTGTCAGAGTTCATCCTGACCGTTGATAGTAGGGGATGCATGTCTGAATATTTGACACTACGGGAGGATTGCACTCTGGAGGTTTGAATTGGTGAGTAATTTGAAACTCCCAAAGCGTGAAGCCCAAAGTGATCTACAGCCATCGATTCGTGGGAGACACGCGTCGATAGATCATTAACTCTGGGTGAAATCCTTTAGGGAGAAAGTGAGTGTGGAAAGGTAGAAACTCCCGAATGCCAAAATCCCAAAGTAAACCATGACCGTTGATCGAGAAGGATGCATGGTGCACGATATTTGAATCTGGAAGAATGTACTCTGGGAGGATAGATTGTTGGAGAATTAAAGATCACCCAAACGTCGAAGTCCCAAAGTGAACCTGGACCATCAGATCCAGAAGGACGCATGGCAGAAATATGTTGTATTTGGGTGAAATCACTCTGGAGAGGAATGAGTGCACAGGAGTTAAAACTCTCGAAGCCCGAAGTCACGAAATGAACCTGGACCATCATATCCAGAAGGATGTGTGGTGAAAATCTGTTGTATTAGGGTGAAATCACTTCGGAGAGGAACAAGTGTGCAAGAGTTGAAAATCCTGAAGCCCAAAGAGCCAAAGAGAACTTGGACCATCAGATACAGGGGGACGTGTGGCGGAAATCCACTGTATCTAGGTGAAAGAACTCTGAGAGGAACGAGTGCGTAGGAGTTTGAAAATCCTGAAGCCCGAATAGCTGAAGTATCTAGGGGGCATCGATATTTGGGAGGACATGGATCAATAGATCGTGGACTCCTGGTGAAGAAATTTGGGAGAAATTGAGCATGGAGATGTTGAGAGTTGATATTCCTGAAGGCCAGAGTCCCGAAGTGGATTAGAACCGTTGATTGCGAAGTGATGCGTGGCATTTGATCTGTAAATCTAGGTATAGTGTACTTTGGAGGAAAAATGAGTAGGAATGTTTGAAACTTTTAAATGCTGAAGTCTCGAAGTGAATCAAGACCATCAAAATCCACAAGGACACACTGCATCGGATTGTGAACTTCGGAGAATTTCCATTTCGGGGGAATTTGTGTGGTGGTTGTCTTAGCAACTGTTGTTTTGGATTCTGGTCATAGCTCACGATTATATGCAAGTATAAGGGGAATGGAAGAACCCGAAGGACTTAGAAGAGGATATTTTCCAGTTCTGAGCTCAGTTCAGAGCATGGAGGCCGCAGCTAGAAATCCCTGGAAAAGACGAATGAAATAGAGACCCCTTAATGAGGGTATTGTTCTCTCAAGGAGAAAAAAAAAATTATGCCCCGTCATGGGTGTGTTACACTAGGGCATCGACACCCCCTGAGGGTCCACCATGTGCTCCGATAGGTACCGGTAGCATTCACCGAGAACTCGAGAAGGTCAAGTTTCCCGAGTTGTTTGGTGCCCCATATGGCGCAACTACCGAGGCATGGTTGGAGAATATGGCGATGTGCTTTGCACTTCTTGAATATACCTCCAACATGAAGGTCTGCATGGTGGCATTTTAACTGAAGGGGAGCACTCTTCTATGGTGGAAGATGCTCCTGTCACAATTGAACATGGCAGTCGAAGACGTGTCATGGGAATTGTTCGAGGAACGGTTCCAGCAAAGGTATTTGTCTAAAGAATTCATTGAGCGTCATCTCAATGAGTTCAATGCCTTACAACAGGGTGGTCATACGGTGCCCGAGTACGAGGCCCATTTTATGGAGCTACTTCGGTATGCTCTGCACCTGAATATCGAGAAACTTAAGGTCAATAGGTTTGTTAGGTGATTTATATGTACTAAAAAAGACACTAAACTACCCTCAATTAAATTATCAACCTGGGGTAAGTAAACTTAGAGTTGTAGCAAAATATATGCCAAAGGTAAAAAGATGGTAGGAGTATAATCTAATTAATGAAAACAACTATCTAAGACTAATCTATTCAAGAAAACCTATATAATGAGAAAACCCTACTAAGCAACTTGAAACTAGGTAACCTAAGTACTTTTGGGCCAAGGATCGATGGATAGTTCCTAAGAAAGAAAGTAAAACCCTATGTAAAGAAAATTAGTTTAACGATAAGAAAAAGAAAACTACTAAGCATAATAAGCAAATGACAAAAGAAAACTTCTTTAACTTGCCAACCTACATTCAATGAGAAACTACCCTATGAAATCAAATAAATAAGCAAGTAAGCAAAAGCACCTATCTAACCTATTAAAGAAAATAGACAAGTAAGCAAAGACACCTAACTAACCTACTAAAGCAAAAGACAAGTAAGCAAAGACTTTTATATATCCTACTAAAGCAAAGGGATAGGTAAGCAAAGACTTCTCATTGAACAACTATCTAGACTAAGAGACAAGTGAACTAAATGCCTAATGAAAAACTATTTCTCTTGCATGAAAGGAAATTTAAATGCTCAATGCAATGCATGAAAGGAAATCTAGTTTATTGAGAGCAAGAAAGACTACCAACTAAACTTATGAAAACAAGAAACTATCTCTTCTAATCTACGAAAGAAAGAAACTGTCTTTAATCTATGAAACACTCAAATGTAATGTTGGTGGTTGTGTGAATGCCTTCCATGGTGACGGATGATATCTCAATGACACTTGACAACAAAGGACAGTTCTAATGGTATAAGCTCAATACTAATTTCAATGGAAAAATGAAAGGTGTGATGTAAACAATCCAATGAAAACTTAGCCATGATAAAAGCAATATTAAATACCCTGCATATTCATGTATAAACGATCAACAACATAATGAGATTATCATTATTTAACTAATAAATTTAATTGCATTTTAATCTATGAAAGGAAATTGCGTAAAGGAAAACTATGCTATGTCTATTCTAATCATTCAAGCTATGATGAATTAAAAACATAAATTAAACTATGATATCAAGAAGTAAATTGACAATTACATTAACCTATAACAAAGAAAATGAAATCTATCTAAAACTGAAGTAAGCAAACTATAACTAAGAACGAGAATTAAATCTATCCATCCATCAATATCCCTGTCAAAGAAAACCCAAATTAAAACTATGTTCTGTTCTAATTAAAAATCTATTCTAAACTTGAATGTAAAATTGTAAAAGAAAGCCAGATTTAACAATTAACTGCATATGAGGGTTAGTAAAGAGAGAGAGACTTTTTCATTGCACACGAAAATAGTAAAGAGACTTTCTAATTGCACACAAAATTAGTAAAGAGACTTTCTAATTGCACATAGAATTAGTAAAGAGACTTCCAAGCCTATTCCTAGTCTATCAAATCAACACATACTGTCACATATCATCATCTAACCTGCAAAAGAGAAGTAAAACAATGAGCTACAACAAACTAATTAATTAAATAAAAGCATGTACATACAAAAAATAAGAAAGAGCAATTTGTATTATGCAATGCATAAATAAACATAAGAACAATCACCAGACTGCTGGTGGGCCCCCCAGCAAGTCATGGCTACCTTGTACAAGCACACCACGAACTTCAACAGGCCGAATTCACCATGAAAGTTAAAAACGCAGTTCTGACACTATTCTGGCAATGTGAAAAATCAAAAACAGAGTACAATGAGTTTATCTCCAATCTGATGTCTCTTCTACTTGATTAACAATCTAATGACAATCCTGGTAGTATTTATAGGCTTACAAACTAGGTGGTCGACCACATGAGGGTTGAACCACCTCTAAATTTGGCAAAATATAATAAATGTGGCCATAACTAACAAAACAGAGGAAGCCAATAATCGCCCTCTTTGGACAACTGAAATCAAGTTGTCTTGAGCTTAGTAGCTGGAGGGGGCGATGATAAAAAAAACCCACATGCTCTATTTGTCCATCACTAGCCGCCAACATAGATGATTTTAGGGGCTAAATTTCCCTCATGGGCTAATTTTCCATGGTTTTTCCAAAAACGAGATTCTCTATTTTAAAAATGATTCGCCCAAATTCTGTAAGATAAAATTATTTTACCTTAAAAATCGCCAAAATTTTATAAAAACTATATAAAATCCTTAGAAATTTGAAAAATTTACAAAAATATCGCCAAACATTTATAGTTGGCATATGAAGGATAAGTAAGATTCGCCAAGGTTTCTACATTGTAAAATAAATTCCCATCCTTAAAATCATCCCTGGCCGCCAATACCATAACCGTCAACTCGCCTTGCATTTTTGTGCAATACTGAGTGTTGGAACGAGTGACAAATCAGGTACCGGAACGAGTGTTGGAACGAGTGCCGGATCAAGTGTTAGAACTGGAAACATGGTGCGTTTTTCCCTATAACAACAGAAAAACATGAATTAACTCTTGGAAACCATAAAACATGATGAATTAAACCTGTTTTAATCATAAAACACGAATTACATGTACCTAATGCCGATTATACCATTTTATCATAAAATTCTTCAAAAGGCTCTTTTGAAAGATGAAAAACGCATATGTACATATGGTAAAAAGTGTATAATAATGTCATGAAAATGATCATATCTCAGGCCCAACATTACCCCCACACTTACAATTTTGCAGGTCCCACTGCAAACAAAAACAAGTTCCCCTCGGAACTAGGCTTGTTGAGGAGGGTCAGCTTTAGAAGCCTCTCCTTCTTGTTGTGTAGGCTTAGCCTTGTGCCTCTTGTATTGGTTTAATTGCTCTCTGAGGCTACAGTTAGATTGGGTCATCCTATTGACCAACCATTGAAGGGAGTTAACTTTTGCCTGAAGGACTGCATTGTCATGATGAAGGTGTGCATCTATTGTCTTCCTCTCTTCCAATTGTTGAAGAAGTTGATGGTTTTCCTTTTGTATCTCCTCTATAGTTGGGGTAGAATCAGTGATCTCCAAGGAAGGCTTAGGTCCTTTGAGAGATGTGGACAATTTATCAATTTTAGGATCTAGAGTAGGCATGGGTGAAGTAGGAGTGATGGGAGATCGGAAAGGTGAGGTAGGTTCTGATTTTGTTTTCCTTAGTGGCTCTAATCCATCTATAGAGACTTCCCTAAGTTACTTATGAGGGCTTTCAATGTCTAAGGATACTTGGATAGGATCCGAAGCAGGTGGAGGTTTTGCATAAGGCTTGGTTCTTATGTTTCAGGTAATCTTCCCAAAGGGTCCCTTACCAAATCGGTTGGCTCCTCTCTTGTTTGTGGGAATGATGGGAAATTATTTCTGAATTACTTCTTGGGGCTTCTTAGGTGTAGCATCAAGATAAAATGAAGGCATTGGGGGGTCAACAATAGGCTTTTTTTGGTCTTTGTTCTTGGTCTTTTTCCCTGATGAAGAAGTAGGAATATCAACAAGCTTTTGGTATTGTTCTAGCAAAGAGAGGGTTTGTGCAAGGGAGTTTGGAGTTCTTGGAGAGAGAGGCTTGGATGGAGAGATAGTTTTTAGGCCAAGTGGCTTTTTGTTGGTCTTAACTATCAAGTGAGGGTTTGCAAATTGGTAGATAAAGGCATCCCAATTTTGCCCCTGTTTCTATAGTTCGGTAAGAATGAGGATTTTGATCAAACCATGGTGGAAGAGACTATTGTGGGGGTTAGTCACATTTTTCCTCACTTGAGAGGACATCTTCTCCAAGATTTTGAGAAAACAAAAGGGAAAGTTCAAGGGTTTGTTGAACAGAAAATGAGCAAGCAATCTAAAATGACATGCTTTGAAGGTGGAGTATCTACCTTCACATGTAATTAACCTTGTGATGACGATGAGGGGATTGACCAATTATGGATTTATCCACTCCTTAGCATACCCTTTCTCTCCTGAAATTATCTCAAATTCGGGCTTAAACACCCTGCTGTAACTTGAGCATGACAATGGATGATTCTTGAACCACCTATCTCCCATTCTTGGAAGTTTTGTTGCAGCAACAATTGACTCTTCTGTGACTGCAAAGTTGAGAGACCCTACATGTGTTATATTTCCATAAAAACCAACTGCAAATTGCATAGAAAGACTGTCATCATGGCCTTGCAAATTAGACAGAAATGCCCCCCAGCCAGCACGCAAGAACACTTCTCTACACTGTGATAATTCTGGAATGGCAAACAAGTCTGCATAGGAGGAGGGTTCGCATCTCCTGGGCATTGTGACAGAGTTTGAATTCACCTAGCAAGGGAGAAATCGAGCCAAGAAATGACACGGATTGGGAACGTTCTGAGTGCGATTGGAATAGAGGGAGAATTTTACCAAACAAGGGTGTGAACAGGACAAGAGATGGCACAGGTTTAGCACGGTCTGAGTGTGATTACAACAGGGGACGAGATGGCAGAGGTTGGGCACGATTTCTTAACGCGGAGGAGAGAAATTTGAAAGGTAAAATGAGATAATAGAGTGCCCAGCCCGATTTTGGATGCTCTTATGGTGGAGTACATTGCCCACATGTGCGTGCATGCTTACATGTGTGAAGAATTCGAATTCAAAGGCTCGAATTGGAGCAATGTACTGGTGCATAATTAGATCAATGTCCAAGTCTGTTGACTTGGACATTTGATCATAACCATATGAAGAATCTTTAATCAATGCCCGAAACAAATATAATTGAATGGAATTGAATTCTAGTTGCCTAGAATATAGGACAGTTACTGGTATGTAATTCAATGGCACTTCAAACGACACTTCAAATGACATCTCATTCATCACCTCATATGGTACTTCATCCGGTACCCTTGTGTTAAGTGCATTTTCGCCTCTTAGAATGGATAGCCTGCAACTTTGAAGTGTTTTTGACAACCATAGTGGTTAATGAGCATAGGCAGAGTGCTCCATGCTCACTCATTCTTCTTGCATATGACATAAAATGTCAAAACCTATAATGAACGGGTTATAGCAAGCATAAAACATGTATTGTCAAACCTACAATATGCAGCTTGTAATGAAAGATAACCAATAAAGAGTGGTTTGTTAAATAACCAATAAGGAGTGGTTTGTTAAGCATGAGTTCAGTAATGTATAGCACACAGGAGTTAAGCATTTAAAAATAACAAACTATCAATGTAATAACCTGTTCATGGTAATAATACAAAAAATCTTGCAAAGACTCTTTTCTCTAGGCAATGATCATTTGTCAGCTCATGAACCCCTCCCCCACACCTAAGTATTGTGACACCTCACAATCAGAAGTATAGGAAACTAGTCAGTATCCCCCAATAGTCGAAGATTTACAGTATGTCAAGTGTAAAGATGAAATTTCATAGATTTGTCTAATGAGACAGTTAGGATATGGCCCCACCTATAGGATAAGAGATCCTATATATAGATAAGAAGAGGTAGGCAAGAGAGTTTCAAGATAGTCTTAAAGTTATTTCCCAATGGCAAGTGTATGGATTTCATTAACCTTAGCTTAACCACACATACTTCATGTCAACTTTGTCTGCAAGTAATGTCGTACATCAGGACAAGTTTACATTTATTATTTATTTTTGTCAGATTACCATCCTCGCTAGGTAGAATTCCCCGTTGCCAACAAGCCTATTCAGTACTCCAACGGGTTCACCTAGTCATACCACATGCTAGTACTCGCTGCCAGTAGACCTATTCAGTATCTTGATAGTTTAGCCTCTTAAACCCTTAGAGATTGGTCCGCCATCTTTTAAGATTTTAATATAATATTGCTTATGCAAGAAGATGGGGGGACAACTCTGAAAACAATTTTTTTTTTTTTTTCTCTTTTCAATTGGGATGGTATTTATGTTAGAGGATGAATTTCCATTATATTATTAGTGGTTGTCCTGATGTAATGGGTACTTAATCGGACATGGCCTATCTAAATATATGATATAATCAAGCTATTTAGTGTATAGTGGATGGTACCATCGAGAAAGAATAGAAAGGTATCTCTAGGATCAACTCACTTTCTTCTTTTGTAATTATTATGATGTTTCCATGACTAACTGCTAATGAGACCTCCATGTTACTCTTTAATAAAGACACTTGACTTACTTACTCAAGTTTCTTGGAAAAACTATACGAGAGACATCTAGGCTTGATAGTTATGGTATCACTTCCTTATACAGTGGTGAAGAGTTTCAAGAGCAACTGCTATAGAATGCCTTAAAAATGATAATTTTGCAAAAATGCGGCTAATTACAGTAAGTCACTATGCATTTGATTCTTTAGCAAAAGAAAAATTCAAGTATAACAATGTTGTGAAGAAAGATCTTGAAACTATGTACTCCTGGTGAAATAAATACTTACAAAAACCTCTTAGAATTACCTTATTAACAAAAACTATTTACATATATATAGTAGGAAATATTTTAAGAAAAAATTCAAGAACAAGGGGGGGATTCCCCATCTACTAAGGTCAATGCCTTGTCAGCTGACATGACGTGTAGAAAATCCTCTCTGGAAATGGGCTTATGATAAAATTTAAGTCGGTGTCTGTTTACCACAAAGGAGACTTGTCCATCATCAATTGTTTTAATTTTTATAGCTCCATTGTCATATACAGTGTCTACCTCGTAAGGGCCCAACCAACGGGTGGTAATTTTTCCTTTGAAGGTTTTGAACCGGGAATCAAACAACAGGGCCCAATCACCAGGCTGGAAGTGTTTCTTTTTAATAAACTTGTCACACCACTTTCTCCTCTGATTTTGGACCAATATTGTCCGTTGGATGGCATCTTGCCTGATTTCATCCAACTCATTCAACTATAGGGATCATTGCTTCTGATCCTTATCCAGGTTCAATCCTAATTCTGCGGAAATACGGAAGGTCCTTACTTGGAATTCTATTGGTGAAAGTACTTGTTTCCCGTACACTAGATCATAAGAGGTATGCCCAATGGTATTTCTCCAGGTAGTTCGGTATGCCCACAAAGCCTCTGGGAGCCTATCATCCCAATCTTAGTGATGTAACTAAACAGTCTTGGTCAAGATGGCTTCCAGAACTTTGTTTGTGGATTCTACTTGACCATTGGCTTGCGAGTGGTATGGAGAAGATTTACAATGTTTAATCCCATATTTCTCTATTAACTCTTTCATCATCTTGGAAGTGAATTGAGTGCCTTGGTCGATAAAAATTTCACGAGGGACACCGAAGAGGGTAAAGATATATTCATAGATGAATTTGACAACAAACTTCTCTATGGCCCTAAATAGGGCTTTTGCCTCTACCCATTTGGTGACATAGTCCGTACAAACGAAGATATAGTTCTTCCTACGTGACATGGGTGAAATTGGTCCTACAAAGTCGAGGGCCCATTTTTCGAAGGGTTCTATAATAACTTGGGCCTGTAAAGGCATTTCGTCAGCTGACATAGGTCTACCTATCCTTTGGCAACTATCACAACTTCTCACATACTTGGCAGCATCTTTGAAAATGTTAGGCCAATAGTAACTTGAATGTAACACCTTATATGTTGTGCGTTTGTCAGAGAAATGGCCACCACATGGTCCATCATGACAACTTCGTAGTATTTCAGGTACCTCATCCTCTCGGACACATCTACGAATAATTAAATCAGGACCTGTGCGAAAAATATCATGACCAACCCAAGAGTAATTAGCACTCTATGTAATAATTTTCGCTTTTCATGAGGTGACAAATGAGATGGTAATCTCCTAGTAGCCAGATAGTTTGTCATATCCACAAACCATGGGGTATTGACAGAGAGGGAAAAAAGATGCTTATATGGGAAACTATCATCTACAGGGGTATCATCATCCTCATTCTTTATGCGGGAAATAAATTCAGCTACTACATTATCCTTTCCAAGTCGGTCAAGCACAGTGATATTAAATTCTTGCAATAACAAGAGCCACCTAGTTACTCGGCCATTAGTTATAGGTTTGTTCATGAGAAACCTAATGGCAGAATGATCGTTGTGTACAAATACTTCATACCTTGTAATGTAATGACGAAACTTGTTAATAGCATGAACAACTGCCAAGAACGCTTTCTCGGTGACTGTGTAGTTTAACTCGGTAGGGGACAAGTTCTTGCTTACAAAATAAATGGCATAGGATTGTTGGTCCTCTTTCTGCCCTAATACCCCTCATATTGTTGTGTCGGAGGCATCAGTGGATATATGAAATGGGAGAGTCCAATTGGTCCCTCTAAGAACTGGTGCCATAGACAGTTTGGCTTTCAGGGTTTCAAAGGCAGTTTGGCACTGCTTAGTCCAAACAAAATCAACATCTTTTATCAATAATCCAAACATAGGTGCAACAATATTTGTAAAATTTTCAATAAACCGTTGGTAATATCTGCCATGTCTAAGAAATCTTCTCACCTCTTTATGATTCTTGGGGGGTGGAAGTCTAATAATGACCTCAATCTTTGCAGGATCGACTTTTATTCCTTCAGATGAAACATGATGTCCTAGAACCACTCCTTTAGTTAACAACATTTTGAATTTTTCATGACTTAGGGATAGGTTCATTTCCTAGCATCTGATGAGGACTTTTTCTAAGTTGTCTAAGGCTTCCTAGTAAGTGTTGCCATAAACTGTGAATTCATCCATGTAGACCTCCACACAATCATGAATAAGATCGACAAATATCCCTAATACTACTCATTGAAAAGTGGCAGGGGCATTACACAATCCAAATGGTAAGACCCTATAGGAATAGGTGCCCCAAGGACAAGTAAATGTAGTCTTATCTTGGTCCTCGGGTGCTATAAGAATTTGATTGTATCCACTATACCCATCTAGAAAGGAAAAGTACTTCTTTACAGATGAGGTATCTAGAACTTGGTCAATGAAAGGAAGAGGAAAGTAGTCTTTTAGAGTGGCCTTGTTGAGTTCTCGGAAATCAACACAGATTCTCCATTTCCCGGTCACTTTCTTTGGGATCACTACAAGTGGGGATACCCACTTACTGTCGGAGATGGGATAGATAAATCCAACATTTAACAACTTTTGGATTTCCTCCTTGACTATATCTTTGAGTGTTGGGTTCATCCTTCTCTGGGGTTTCCTAATAGGTGTCACTTCCCCCTAGGTATATATGTGATGGATGCATGTGTCAGGGTGTATACCCTTCATGTCAGTGTATTCCTAGGCAAATTATCTTGTTTGTTCTTTAAGGATATCTACTAACTATTTATGTTGGTCTGTATCTAGCCCAGAGTTTATATGTAAACATTTCCTTGGACTAATATCATAGGGAATAGTATAAGACATGGCAGACTCATCTATTTCAAAAATAAAAGATGTCGAAGACAAAATGGATGGGTCTAATTGTTCTTGAAATTCTTCCCCAAACATGTACTCAAATTGGGGAAAAGACTGTGGAAAATCCACACATGTAATAGCATAAATGAATTGGTTTAGCACATTTTCTTTTGTATGCTCCTGAAGTACCCTTGCATGGTCACTAGGAAATATGGGTGCTTCCCAATCTTTGTTCTCATATAGACATTCAAGCCACCATAGATTCTCCATAATAGGTTGAGTTGAAGGGTAAATGGTGAGCTTCTGGATAGAGAGACCATTTGAGATGGTCATTTCTCCTTCTCTATAGCCAATAAATGCATTGGTTGTGGCTAGCCAAGGTCTTCCCAAAATAACGGGATGGCCTCGGGCAGGATCCTTTGAATGAATGACAAGAAAATCTACAGGGTACTCCCATGAGGCTAAAGTAACCATGACATCATCTAAAATCCCTTCAGGTATAACCCTAGTCTTATCTGCTAATTCCAAAATGGTTGGGGTAGGCCGAAGAAGAGGTTGTAACTGTAATTGTTCCAAGGTAGTAGCCGTCATAACATGTATGGCTGCCCCTAGGTCTATGAGAGTGTTTCCAATGGAGACCTCATTAATGGTTATAGTCACTACGGGGTTTCATGGATTCCCATATTTTGCTAGCTTTGGCTGCTTTGATATGTACTTAGAGAGTCCTCCTACCAAATGTATTGTAGGGAGGTCCTTTTTCTTCCTACCTGGATTCTTAATACACAATTATTTGACTACCTTACTATAGATTGGAATGTCTTTAATAGCTTGAAGCAGGGGAATCTTGACACAAATATTTTTCAACTCATTCAAAATGTCAAATTCCGGTCAGGTGGTAGGTTTCTCGATTACCAATCGGTATGGATAAGGAGGGACCTTCGTAATTTGTGAAGGTTCATTTTGGGGAAGCTTGGGTTCTTGATTCCTCGAGATAATAACATCTTCCCACCTAGTGTCATCCGTGGGTTGTTGGGTGGTTTCTTCTTCTTCTTCTTCTTCCTGTATGAATACTGAAGGTCTCTACCTATCTAGAAATTTTCCCGATCTTAGTTGAATTTCCTGTAATGGAACAAGAGTAATGACATATGTTGGGAAGGTCTGCATCTCAACATTGTTAAAAGGTTGAGGGGGCTTATTATTGGGATTCAGCACTGGCTGTGCCGGTAATAGTGTCAGTTTTGGGGAGCTTGCATTTTGAAATTATAGTGGTTGTTGTTGTGGGATAGGAGGTAAAGGTGGTGGAACAAAACCTGGGAGAAGTTGTAGAGTGTTTTATGAGAACTGAGGATAAGGATGGTTGTACATAGGGATAGGTGGAGCTTGAGGATTTCCTAGATTGTGTCCTCCTCTCCATACTTGTAGCCAAGGATGTTGGTACTGAGTAGACCAGTTTTTCCAACCTGGTGGGTTCCACTATTGTTGTTGTGGATAATAGGGTGGAACTTGGGATTGTAGATATGGGTATGTCGACTGATTCCTAGACTGCCATGGCATCCTAGGTGCATAATAAGACTCCCCAGGATCTCCACTCCTATAGATGGCTAATAACCCAGGAAAGGATGGACATTTCATAGTTGAATGGTATTTTGTATAGAAGCCACAAACTGAAATGTTATCTAATGGGTATTCCCTTGAGGAATGCTTCCTTCTGCATCTTGGGCAATATATGCTCATTGTTGCATTCTCCTCCTTATGTTTCTTTTTTAGTTTAAGGGTATCCAACTGGGAACCTATTGTTCTTAGGATGTTTGTCTTGATGTTTTCTAGAAGGTTCCCTATCTCTTCTCTTGTAATACCACCTACACTAACTAGTTTTGAGCTTCTATTGTAAGGGTCCTGAACATTCTTTCATGTTTTGGCTCTACTCCTTGAGTATTTTTTACACATTTCACATATTCCAACAAATGGTTTATGAGAAATATCACCTAATTCCATCAAGTTAAGAATCTCTAAATATTCTTCTAAAACTCCCTTAAGTAAAAGATCCCTAACTGCATCCTCTGTGAGGTCATGGTATTTTGACTTCTTGGAGATATAACCAAATCTTTCCATATAGTCTTCAAGGGTCTCGTCTTCTAACTGTTGGACTTTAAATATGTCATTACGAGACTCTTTGGTCTTGCATTAGTCTTGGTACTTCTTAATAAAGATGTCTTTCATGGATTCCCAAGACCTAATACTGGATTTTCCCAACCCCATGAACCATCTTAATGCAGAGTCTTTGAGGGTGGCAGGAAAGAGTTTTAATTTCTAGGCATCTTGCACATAGTTGTATCTCCTGCACAAGATGTCAAATTCAAACAGGAATGTGTCTAGATCTTCACTGTTTTTACCATAAAAGGTAGGCAGTGCTGAGAGAGGAATATTCTTCATGTTGACATTTGGAGTGGTGTCTAAAATTGGAAATTCGAAGGCAGTTTCGGTTTGGTTTCCAATTTCTTCTTCCTCCCTATGTCTTACATTGTTATGGTCCTCTTGATCACCCATATTGGCTTGGTTTCCAAAAAGAGAGTACCTAAGCGGTTTTATCTTTAAAGAGAACAAAGTTTCTCTTTGATGAAAATGTCTTCCTATTGATTGGATGTCTGGGACTCTACTCGAGCCGGTTGAGATTATCGGTGCCAAAGTTTCTATGTCAATTTGAGAGATAATTACATTGGATGAACTACCAAACAAAAGATTCACCTGTTCAGGGTCTATGATATCTTCAAAATTAGGATTTCCTGGTGGTGGTGTAAAAGAAAAATTTGTATTGTTTGCTTCTGCGGAAGGCTCGAGTGGTCTTGGCTCCTGTCCCAATATGTTTGATGCTTCAATTTATTTTTCTATAGTGCTCCCTGTGTTAGTCTTCTCAGAGACTATTTTAGCTCTTTGGGTTGAGCTATCTCCTATTTTTCGGTATCGGTCTACGGATTTTATATGCAGAACATCCCTTCCCCCAAAGAGATCGGAAGGAACCTTGGTTGAAAGGTATGATTTTGATTTAATGTATCTACCTTGTGGGTCTCTAGGTTTATTCATGAAAGAAAACAAAAACAAAAGGGAAAAACTACCATTGGGTTTGGGGGAGCCTGCAATAGCATATGCGCAGGTTCTTACCTCTCGTCTTAAAGTTCCCTCGCCACAAATCTAATGCTAAGGTCTAGGAATGATCTATTTCCTAACTACTTCTTACCTTGAGACAACTCCCTG